>JAAZTK010002112.1:0-11972 GCA_036507255.1 Megalothorax incertus
GGTTGAAAAGATGGGTGTGAGGAACACACGTTCTTTTTCCTATAGATTCAATCTCCATTGAAGGCCAAGTGAGAAGCTGCTGAGGAGCAGAAGGAGAGTTTTAACTTTTTAAATGTGTATCTCTCTGCCGTACAGAGCTCTATATATCGTACTAGGATCCCCCCTTCTTGATCCTGGTTAGTGTTTAAATCCTATTCCTTCGAGTATAAAGTGCATCATGAAAAAGAGCCAAAGAAATCCAACCCTCGAGCCTCGAGCATTCATTCATATGATAATTCCCCTATATATTCCTTCTTTGTCCTTCCCTTCTGATCCTGAGTAGAGCCAGAACAGAGTCAGAGCAAATCCGCATTAGACAAAAAATCCCCCAAAAACTTAAAAACAAATGCATAAAAAGCTATCTGTATATTGGAGTAGAATTAGATGGAAAATTTTAGGGTCCTAAAAAGGGGCCCTTAAAATTGATAAAAGGGATTTGCTCACTTTTGAACCGATATGCCAAGCTTCTCTAATCCGATATCCTAATTTCATTAGATTTGGAATTGGGGCTATGAATCATATGAGTCAGAGCTTAGTAGGTACCTAATCTCGAAAGTACCCAAAGTTCTTCAATTTGACCTGGCCATGTTTTCAATTTTAGTAACAAAAATATCAAAGCATAATGTGCCGAATGTCAATTGCTTATCTTTAGTTTTAAAGTATTAAGCTTGGAATCTTTCAGGGCCTTTTTATTCCTGCTGGATATATTTACAATTCTTATCAATTTGTCTACACTATATTTCCGTTGTCCTCAAAAAGCTCGAAAGATTAGACGGTTGCCGGACCGGATGTACTGGTAATCTGAAGCTTTTGCAGCTCTCAGGATAAGTGTAAATCAACTTAAAAATATAATTTGTATCTAATCTTGTACACGACATTTCACTTTTTAAAATTTTAAACTTGAAATGATTAACTTAATTTTAAATTAAGATAATCCTTAATGCACTTTCTGATCTCTCCGCCTAATGCCTAATGTCCCGAATGATAAGGTCGTTCGGAATTCAAAGGGTTGCCGGTAAATATTACAACAAAATACACTAACTTTTATGATTTTATCTATCAGATTTTGTCTCATTTCTCAAAGGGTACCTCTATCTTATTACACGAACAATTACTTAATTCGAAATTAATTGAGAATCTTAAAAACTTACCTTTAAATCAAATCCGCACTCGAACGTTTTACGAACGAACGTTAAATAAATCCTTATAAATCCGAATTCCTCACTTTTTAAATCAAACAAATGGATATTCACTGGAATTCCAATGAACTGGATAAAACACAATAAACAATTAACTTTAAATTAATTAAAAACAAACTGAAGTAATTCCCGAACCCGGTTTACACACAAATAATCCGAACTGTGATGAAAGTTTGAAGCACAATTTCCTATTTTGTTTTTAAAATCTAAATCCATACGATTTTAATCAAAAATGATAAAATCCACTGAACTTGTTAATTAATTAACTGCTTAATTCCAGCCGGATTAATGAGCTCTGGACACTTTAATTAATTGAGAAATGGGGGAGGTCACAATCAACTCTCAAACAAGCCGTAAATTCGGTGTTTTTAAAAAATCCAACGAGCAGAAAAAGCACATGTGCTTTCGGTTCAAGTGCACTTTGCTTACTGAATTGCCAGAATAGGGTTTCTGTGAATGAATGAGGAATTGAATAGGAAAAGGTTGGGAGTCGGCAAAAGTGCATAGGTTCGCCATCTGCTTGGCTTGGCGCAGCCCGACAAAAAGTCTGGCTAATTATAATTTCCACAAAAATCCCGAGACTGAGATGACGAGACTTTAAGAACTTCTAGATCAAAAGGATTATCTTGAATCTTGATCGTAAAAGACCACGGATTTGTCTGCCTGGTAAGCCATTTCATTAATTAATTTACATATTTTGTTATATTATTTCATTTTGGATCTATTTTGAAGAAATATTTTGATTTTTTTAATCTTTTGAAAAGTTATATAATTTCCTCGTGTATTGTTTTCTAGATTGCAGATCATTCTACTCATTAAATTGGTCCTTTGGCCTTCGCAAAGGCGGACAAGTAAGCTTCGTATAATTATTGTAATAATTTAAAAGATTCAGCTAATTTTCATATTCTTTTTCATAGGATGGTGCGGATTGAGGATGTGACAAATGCTCCAGACAAGGGGAATATTCGAAGAAGGAATGTGGCTTTGGATGACCTAGGGATTGGAGAAGGGGATGCCAACTACTTACCACAAAGACCAGCGAGTTCCTCACCTCAGACAAGAGTTGTATCAAATCAGAGCCAGGAGACTGAAGAAAATGACGAGGAAGATGAATGGTGAAGAAGAGGAGGAGGAAGAAGGCGGAGAGGAGCAGGGTACCGAAGAAAACAGCGTAGCAATTAATCCTCCAGTACAAGAGGTAAGCAATTAGTAGCAATTGTTGTAAGCTAATTTTAATCATTTCCTTAAAATTCCCCAGCTAACTTTTGATCAGCAAGTGGATGCACATAGAGCAGAATACCAGCCGACACCAATGGAAAAGTTTATGGCTATTTGCAAAAGTAAGAAGGTTTTTGAAATAATTAGAACTTGCTAAATCATATATTTTTTATATTTTTTCAGGTCTCATTCTTCGTGCTCTCATAATTTACTTTGTTATGTTCTTCCTTCGAAGCAACTCGAAGCCGTCAGCTCCAGTGAATTCGACTGCAAAGGGTGATGCTTCAGTTCCTCCAGTCAGCCTAGCTTCGACCAATATATTTCTGAATGGAACTATTTTTGTAAAATGCCCAATTATTCGTTATTATGCAATTAAAATTCATTTTAATTTTATTACAGGATCTGTATGTATATGTTTCTGAAGATTCTGAGTCAATTTTGGATTTTAATCATGCAAAATTGATTTGGAAGCAGGAAGAATTAATATATGGGGACTGGTCTGGTGGGCCTGATGGAGATGGAAGCTTTGTACACAACGTGAAAGTCCCACTATCAAAGGTACATACTCTATTAAATACAGATAATAATTATTTCAGAACCTAGATGCTTATCCTCGTCCACTGAATATTGAATGCTTTCGTCTCCATTCTATATCTTCATTTCAAAGCTTTTATTTAAATTCCTATTTAGTTTTTTATAATTGTAAATGCAATGTCTATTTATTCTAGCTTGTTTAGTCTTGCTATTTTTCTTCTGCTTATATATTTCATTTAAACGCGAATAAAATAGAATATTTGCACATCACACAATTATCGATATAATATAAATTTATTTTTTCCTCCATTCTTTCCACAGAGAGTTCAAAATAACGGCTCAATATATCTGCATTCTTATATTGTACCGAATGGGTATTCACCTGATCCTTCAGCCAAGCATGATAGGGATCGTACTATTTATTCCACAAAGATGCTGAATAAATTTAAAAAGAAGAGGTAATTTTTGAGAGATTTTTACAGGCTAAAAGTTAAAGATTCTGGAATTTCAAAGTACTTTCTCACCTAATTTCGATTGTAGGTATGCACAAACGCAAAACCTTTTAACTGGATCTACATCCGCCTCAATAGAGGATCAAGAAAAGGCCAAGAGGATGTCATCAGAGATAATAAGCCATTGGCATCCCAATTTAACGATAAGGTAAGTATGTTAGGGAGGATATTTAGCATTTAACAGGGCCGGGTGGCGACATGAACGCAATCCTCTTTCACCCCATTCATTTTTTATGACCCTTAGCTTTGTCACGGATTACACTGCGTGGACTATGGGTTCTGTTCCAAAGCCCCTTGATGAATATATCAAGTTCCTGCCCAAGGAACTCAAGTACCAACCAGTCTTATTCTACAATAGCTATTGGAATCTCATGAAAGATTATCAGCCCATCAATTCTACAGTATTGTAAGTTTGAAAAGTGATTAGAAATTGCATTTTATTTGATTTTAAATTGATTTTGATAATAAAACAGGGAGATCCCTTTGACCTTAACCTTCCACCCAATCTCCCTTTTCAAATGGCAGCTCTACGCAGCTCAAGGGATGAGGAATAATTGGCAAGCAAGTTTTATGGGTGGAGAAATGGACGATGAGGAGGATCAAGATACCCTCAAAGAGACAATACTTGACACTAACCCTTACCTCCTCGCAATGACATTTATCGTATCCATACTGCACAGTGTATTTGAGTTCCTTGCATTTAAGGTGAGCCATATATTTCTAATTAAAATTAAGAGTTTGAATTCTGAAACAAATATTGTATTTTTTTACAGAATGACATTCAATTTTGGAATAGCAGAAAGAGTTTGGAAGGGCTCTCTGTTCGTTCAGTATTCTTTAACGTTTTCCAATCTCTTATTGTTCTACTCTACGTTCTGGACAATGAAACCAACTTTGTTATTAAAGTCTCCGTCTTCATTGGACTCCTTATTGAAGTGTGGAAGATTAACAAGGTCACAGACATCTCAATCGATCGAGAAAATAAGATATTGGGGCTATTTCCACGTATCAAAATCGATGATAAGGGCTCCTATGTTGAATCCAGTACACGAGAGTATGACCGTTTAGCATTTAAGTAAGTATGCATTTAAATTTTAATTAAATTAAAAGCAATTAGACTCTAATCCTTGTTCTCATCTTTTTGGACACAGATATCTCTCATGGGCCCTATTCCCCCTACTTGTATGCTATGCAGTCTATTCAGTTATTTACAATGAACATAAGGTGAGCTGACATTATTAAACCCTTCTTTGTAAAAATTTTGACCTTAATATCAATTGAAAATTGATTTTAGGGGTGGTACTCTTTTGTTCTCAACATGGTTTATGGGTTTTTATTAACATTCGGATTTATTATGATGACTCCTCAACTCTTTTTGAATTACAAACTAAAGAGTGTGGCTCATCTGCCGTGGAAAATGTTATCTTATAAGTTCCTAAATACCTTCATTGATGATATATTTGCTTTTGTCATCAAAATGCCAACAATGTAAGTCTAGTTGGGTTTAAAAAGTTTTAAAAATTGAGGCACTTTATCCGAAATATTAATTTTTAAAATACTTTTTCGTAGGTACCGAATCGGATGCTTGAGAGATGACGTAATATTCTTTGTCTACCTTTACCAGCGATATATTTACAGAACTGATCCAAATCGAGTAAACGAGTTTGGATTCTCTGCTGAAATGCTTAGATGAGAAAAACAAGCAAGTTGGGATACCATCACCCGGAGACCAAGGTCAAATTCAAGCACAACCAAATAATTCTACGAGTGGAGTCCAGTCACCTCCTAATAATGTTGAACCGACCAAGCCAAAGTCAAAAAAGTCCAAGTCTAAAGAAAAGAAAGTCCAATAGAATTTATTATTTTAAATTAATGAATGAGCTGCATTTTTTTCTAAACTTCACCAGGTATTGTAGTTGTGATTCATTTCTTATACTTACGATACTTATACTACTATTTATGAATCAAACTGATTACAACTTACAAGTTGAGTGATTTAATTATTTATCTTATCGTTAAGTTTTATATCGTACAATATCTTGTGCTCAGTTTCAACGCGCTGTGAATTAACAATAATAGAATTTATATTTACATGTTTCTAGTTATTCTCCAAGTTTAAGTTTGATCCTATAAATATTTAAATTGTATATCGGTAGGCAATACGAATTCAATATACCTATTCAAATTAGGATATGCAGGATAATATGCATAGGTATGTATGTATTAAATAGGATTTTAACAATAAAGCCATGAATGATTATGCGTAATTCAAAATTGATCCAGCAAAGTTCAAACTCATTCTAAATAAAATATAAAACAAATTAGTTCAGCACAAAATATAACATAGCCAGTTACGGTATCCGAGTCAATTGAACTAATTTTTTCAAGACAACTTTATTCATTTAATTTTAAGGTGATTCAGGCATACACTAATATATTCTATAGGATAATAGGAAAACATGCATACGATACAATTAGAGATTATGTTTTTTTAAGATTAAGATTAAGTTAAAGATGTTGGACAGTTCCTTTTACCAATAAAACCCGACCTTAAAAGTTAAAGTTGAGAAAGCTTTTATTCATATTGGTTATCCAAATTCCTAAATTAACTATCTGGGAGGCACTAACCATTATACAAATTCAAATTTCATAAGTAGGTACCTACCCTAGTATAGAGCCTGACGACTCTACTGGAGAGAAAAGAAGAAGCCGAAAAAGCCACAGTTCAGCCAGAGAGTCCTTTGGAAGAAGTTCTATCTAAACCTCAAGCCGAGACTTAATTTCAGATTGTATCAAGTTCTCATCAATTCTTTCGCACTCTTGGGCCATTCAACATGTCCAGAACAAACACTCCTATAAAGAAGCGAACCAACTTGGACAAGCATAAGTAATTTATTAATTTTAGAAATGTTCTACTAATTATTATTATATTATTGTCTACCTATAATTTAGATCAAAAAGCTTATGGGATACTGTGCAAGAACTTAATTCCCCTACATTAGGGATGCGGGTATCTGTTCTGTGGAAAAATCCGATAAAACGTTATCGTAAGGGCAAACAGGACAAGAAAAGGCCAGAGAGTCCATTCCCAAGTCCATTCCCCGTATCAAATGTCACAGCGCCCCAACAAAAAGTCATGTAAGACTAGTTTTTTTTTGCAAATTAGATTCATTACCATAAAGGCATAAAACTACAATATTTCTCTAATAATACAGTGAAAGAAAAAGAAGAGCTAGCGAAACTGTAAATGATGAAAAAATCTCAATCCCTGTACTCCTACCTGATGACTTGCAAGATTCCGACGAAGAGGAGGAGCTCGAGGTCAAGGAAATGGAGGTAGATGAGGAGGAGGACTGGGATAAACCAACGGAAACGCCCTGTAAGTTTTAATTGATTTTAATTAGGCTTAGACCAATAATACATTTTATTAAATAGAATCCTAATTCTCTTTTTTGTAAAAACAGTTCACAGGCATGCCCCTAAGAAACCATTCACCCGTATCGGAGCTTCAAAATCTGAATGGAATTTGGCTAGTACTACTAAAAAATCTGAGTCAAATCACTTCTCATTTATGGATGCCGTCTTGCTCCGGAACAGAAAATAATTCACTGAATAGTTAATGCAGAATGTCCAATTCATAATCTAATTATTCAATTTTGAGATTTGCGAATTCTTAGTAAGAATTTCTTACTAATCTTTACATTAATTAAATATTACCTAATTCTATATTACTTTGTTTTAATTAGATAATTTTGATCTTCAACTGATCGTCCATTTACATTTAATGTCATTTTCATATTATTAACTTTGTTAGGTATTTAAAATTACGACAATTTTACAGGGTTTTCATTGCAATTTATATTATTAAAAGTGTTCAATTAATTAATAATAACTTTATAGGTTCAAGACTAAAGTGCAGTGGTGTTTTAAACTAATATTCAATTTTTAAAAATAATGATCATCATGTGTTTCTCTTTTTTTTAATTTTGATGCCTTGAATAAAAATTCAATCCTACTTTTATTATTACAAAAATATAATATAATGTTTCATTGTGCAATGTTATTTATCCTACAAATTAATTAATTAGGTATTCAAACTTATCTAAACTTATCTAAACTTATCTTAAGGACGCAACGTGGTCGTTAAAACTAAAAAAAGTAGGTAACGTTTTTGGACCTATTAATCGCACCCTTTATTTGAATCCAAATTGGAGGGATTAAAATATCCTGTCGAATCTTGTCGAAATTTTTATTTTTTTTTCGGTTGGCTTCGGTAACGGTTGGGTCATCAAACCTTTTATTTATCCTTGAATTTTGATCTAATACATCATTATTTTGTCCATTTAATTGATAATTAGGTCTGCAATTGATTAACTATTAATTTTGACATCTAACCCCTAAAAAGTAACAAGATTCCCGTTTAGAAATTGAAAGTTTTAAGTCATCCCCAAATTCGGGTAAATTCCCATAATCTTTCAAGTTTAAACCGACTGTATTTGTAAATTGTAATTAGTTGATTAAGTTAATAATTGTGTTTTATTTATTCTTTTGAAGGTATAGGACTTTGGCTCGCAACTAACAAGTTAACAACTTCGTAAAAAAGAGGTTCCACCGACCCTTAAATTGACATTTAATTGGGATTTCAAACGATAATTGCAAATGGCATCAAATAAGGAGAATAATAAAAGAGGCGAGGAGCAAAAACCCTGTCTGCTAAATATGCTAAGAGGTCATAGAGCGAGGGTCAACTGTCTAGCTTTTCATCCGTCTTTATCAAACATTGTTTCTGGTAAGTACTACATATGTACAACTACGAGACATTACTTATAGTTATAAATACTGACATTTATTAAAATTCTATTTCTGGTATGTTTATTTTAATTTTTAAATCCATAATACAGGTTCTGAGGATGGAATCGTTATGCTTTGGAAATTTGTTCCTGGAAATCATGAAATTTGGCCTAAAGCTTATCGGTAAATTTAAAAAATTGTCAATTTTTTTTGCTTTGGTGCGCAGAACCAAATTGAATTCTATAAAATTCTTGCAGGTACCAGGGTCATCAAGGTTCAGTCAACGATGTAAGCTTTGTAAATGACGGATCTCTGATCGTCTCTTGTTCTTCTGACCACTCTGTTCGTGTTTGGACACCTATTGTAACCGGTGGACGTACCCTTGATTTTAAACCCCATACTTCTTCTGTTCGATCCCTTTCCTGTCATCCGAATAAGATCTCTGAACTGGCTACAGCTTCCGATGACAAGATTGTCAAGATATGGAACATTACACGGATTGAAAAGACAAGTGACAATAAACTTAAACCCCTTGCTCACCAGTTCGTTACCTCCTTTGGTTAGTTAGTTTGTATTATATTTTTAATATTTCTAAATTAACATAAGTTATTTCAATTCTTTTTTCAGCTACACATAAAAATTGGGTTCGGTCAGTTCGGTAAGACATTTAAATTTTAAAATTGAACTGCCTAAAGACCTTGCATTTAAACTCATTAAATTTTTAATCAATTTCTAGCTATTCTCCTGAAGGAAACTTGATTTGCACCTCCTCAGATGACCAAACTGTTCGAGTTTTTGATCTCAGAAGTAGGACATGTATTAGCATTTTTAATGCAGCCCCGGAATCCCCAACACACGCGGATTTTAATCCTCAAGCAGATCATTATATTGGAATGACAACTATTGGGAAAAAGTTTCAAATATTTGATCGGAGAAATTGCAGTCTTCTTCAGTCTTACAATGATATTCATAATGTATTACCCATATTGATTTCATGTCAAACAAAAGGCATTTTTATAAATCTTTTTCCTTTTTTTCAGGGCCAAACCCATTCCTTTGCTTTTCACCCTTCTGGAGATTTTGCTTTCACCGTGGCTGAAGATTCTTCCACAAAAGTATTGGATTTGATCGAGGGGCGAAGTCTCTGGACATATTTTGGGTAATTTAACTAATCCTAAATACAAACTATTTAATGAAACTGGATAATTAAACCTATTTATTTTTAATTCAGGCACAAGCATCCAGTTCGAGCAGTCAGCGTATCAAAAGATGGAAATTCAATAGTTACGGCAGGGGATGGAAAAGAACTATTGGTTTGGCAGCCAAATCTTCCCAGTTACAACCTCAATGATTATGAAAAACGTGAGGTGGGTACTAAGGCTGTTAATTTTGCTAATGATTCGAGGTCAAAGCAAGTGGCGGATGAGATTGAACATAATGAAAACGACTCGGATATTGAGACTCGAATGGAACAATTTGGGTTAGGTGAAACCCCGAAAAGTTCAATGAGATCTGCTCCATTTCGAGAAGAGAATTGAAATTATTGGAGTCGAACCGTTATAAAGAAAACATGCATTTACTACAAATCTAATTTAATAATAAATAACTAGTTTAAAGTCGGGCCCGTGGCCCGATATTCTTTAACTTTATTAAAACGACCTTAAGGGTCACAAAGGGCAAATAATTATGCCCTTTCCTCGCCAATTCCCTGCCTCCAAAAGGCTACCAACTCCGACCGTAATTTAAAGGGTATTAGGGGGGATTTATTAAGAAAAGAAGTGTTAATTGCAAGGGAAGAAGAGGGGGTGGGGGTGGATGAAAAAGAAATGAAAAAAATTAGGTAATTAGGGATTAAAAAATAAGAAATTAGGAGACAGGCAAAGATTTTGAAAGATTTCGAAAGATTTTGAATGGTGAGAGGGGGGCCGCGCGGGCTTTAAACTCTCTATATGGTAATACACGTAAACCCGAAAAATTAATTTTTTTAATTATTAAAAATTATGTGATCATCTAATTAAATTTATTTTGTGCTCATCGTGTTACTCGGGGTCGATTATCCCATATTTGATACTCATATCCAATTAAAAAAATGTGTAGTGCAATCAAAAGTTTATTTGACATTCATGCTGTTTTTTATAATATTGCAAGATTAAAAATAAACATAATTAATTACCTAAATACCATTTTTGAGCACATTCCTGTCACTCCTGATAAATTTATATATTTAATTTAATTTTTAAAGACTAAATGTACTTCCAGACATAAGTGAATTTGCAATAAAGATGGGCTCATATTTCTCATTTAACCTGACATGGTCAATCGGAGGCGGAGATGACCATGTCAATCATGTCAATTTAAATTTTAAAAAATGATAAGATAGCAAAAAAAATTAATGAAAGGATTTGTAAATAAAATTCAAAAAAATAAATGCAAAAAATTGTTTGGATTCAGGGGAGTTTGAACCGCCGACCTTTTGCTCTCTGCTTGGTCCTATAGAGGTCCGAACGCTAATCCACTACTCTATGGGCACACAGCGTTTAAGAGGTTGAATGAGAGTATTGGGATTGCGGTATGGTCACACATACAATTGTACAATTACATTCTTATATAGATCAAAGAAATGACTGATTCGTTACAATACTATTACTTCGATTCCTAATTAAGCCTTTTTTAAAATTTTGTACGAATAAGATTAAGCAAGCCAAATTTTCAATTGTTTTAATTTAAAAATATCATGTATTTAATTCAAACAACAATTGAAGAATTCTTTAATAAATGATATTAGTATTAGTTTTTTATTACATAATAAAAACATCTTTAAAATATAACAGTAAAGTTATAAGCTTATATACTACGGATAGGTACCTATCGAACTTAATCAATATCATAAAAGTAATAAGTATATAGTACAGATGTAATTAATAATTATGCAATTTAATATTTATACTACCTACTCCTAGTCATTTTACATTAATCTTGATAGATATTGTATCTAAATATTTAGAAAGAGGCTCTCAACCTTTAAAAAATAAAATAGGTACATAATTCAACCTCTATCTAGTGAAATCAAAAGGTCCCCAATTCTCAAGGAATTTCATAAGTTTCTCCCTTTGTGATTTAAAATCATCTTTGGATCGCTTCCTCCAAACTTCATGTCCCAGCTCCATCATCCCTCCAATAATTTCTTGCGCAAAATTCCGAGGAAAATATTTTTCATCTTCAATAACGTGTGCAAATCCAGAATCCGTTCCAAAATCCACGCTAAAATAAGGGAGGCCTTTAGGGATTGCTCTCCTCACATCTTTCCCCTTCAAATCCACAAGCTTTTTGTTTGATGCCCATTCAGTTTCGCATTCCTGGATTGCTTTCTGCAATATTTACATAAAATATTTAAAGTTTGTTTGCTTTATAAGCATTTTGTCATACCTTGAAATAAATAGGGGATAATTCTCCAACTTCCTTTGGGGTGATAGGGACGCATTCCAAATACATGTGAGGGT
The DNA here is from genome assembly GCA_036507255.1 of Megalothorax incertus. Taxonomy (NCBI): domain Eukaryota; kingdom Metazoa; phylum Arthropoda; class Collembola; order Neelipleona; family Neelidae; genus Megalothorax; species Megalothorax incertus. The sequence continues at coordinate 11,794 of JAAZTK010002112.1, forward strand.
GGCTTTTAAGAAAGATTGCGAGCTCAAAGATCACCGAATCTTGATCCAGGGATTCGTACATTCTTACAACGGCTTGTCTGAACTTTTTCATTTCCTCCCAGACATCTTCATCAAGTTGTGTTGAACAGGATACATGATTCATTGGAACAATTAGGCAATGTCCCTCGGTGAGGGATTTA
>JAAZTK010002113.1:0-11971 GCA_036507255.1 Megalothorax incertus
TACATAATATTAATGACGCTACTTTTGCCTAATAATCAAAATTGCACATATCTCCCTCTGGAAATTGCCTTAATAAAAGTTTATGGAGTAAACGGGGGAGATATGTTCGCCTGCATTAATAAATTCATTATTATACATTTAATAACGTGTGTAATTTAAATGGGATTTTGGAGTGTCTCAGGCTATTTAATCTTCAAAATCTACTTCGAGTTACATCATAGGAGCATAGGTAAAGAATTCAAGCGTAGGTTTAATCCTCGTAATCCGCTAATTACAAAAAGCGAGCAGTGTCAAGTTGTTTTCCCGAGTAGCGTGGCGATGCTAATCTCTCACGGGTATTTTCCTCTATATTTGCCAAAAGAGTAGCATTCCGCAAATCTTTCTCCGTAACGTGCTCCTCATCCTCCAATGCTAATAATAGATTCGGCCACCTAATTCCAAAGGAATACAAGGACATGCACTCCTCAGCCATCTCCCTCATTTGTTTGCCCTCAGTCCAAAGATGTAGACTGTAAAATGCTCATTTACATTGGGATTTGCGACTTGCTTCTAATAGAACGTGTTTACCCGAATGAACTTGCTATTCTTACCATTTATAAACGCATGTATGCTTAGGATTAGAAGAATACCATATGATAAAAACTTAAAAAGAGACGCGACGGATTCCTCAAGTCCTCCAAGTCAATTTTTCCCCAAGGGTTTTGCAAACAAAATTTTATAAAGCCATTTGTGATATTGTTTACATATAAAACATACATCAGAAATAAAAACACGTATAGTTTTGTGCTTTTTTTGCGGAAACCATTTATTTTTAAACATTTTATAAATTTCTTTCACAATGTCTCCACTCTTAACAGATTAGTATATCGGAAATACATTAAATTACTTGCACCCGGTGGTTTTCTCTGTTTGGATTTACAATATTTTTGAATACATGAAATAATACTATTAGAATTAGATTAATAAAATAGAGAGCAATATTGAACCTATCAGAAACGACGATATTTCCATTGGAGGAGATTGCAATCCCTTCCATCCCCTTGAATTCACAGTCTCCACTTCCCCAAGTACCTATAGCCTGTTCACGAAAGTAATAGAATTGAGGAAAGATTAATATTTATTCTCATCTTGACTTGCTTCGAATATAATATTTATATTAAATACCTTTATAAATTGTCCGTCTTGTGTAAATCTGTACAAAGAGAGATCGAGAAACATCTTTTACTCATCGATTATTCCATATATTCAAACCAGAAAAAAAGATAGATAGCCTAGTATATACAGAAATTGAACCAGGCTGACAAGCCTGAAGAATATGGCATTATAAATAGATTGAAAAATCAATATAATGGCATAAGGGAACTCTGGAGGGAGTACATAATTCAATTCAATAATAATATATTCAAGGAAGGGGGATCTTTCAGGCACGGAACCCGGCGGGACTTTTTTCGCTGTGGAATTCCGGACATTTGCATATGTTTATACTGTACATAGGAGGGGGGCTAGTTGGACCAAGGCCATCATCGGCCAATCCTATATGAGCTATATCTAATTTTATACATGTCCGTGAATCTCGGACAATAAACGTCAGATTGGTTCAAATCCCTGGATTTATTTCTCTTACATTTGAATCCTGTTATTTCCCGAATCACCGATGATTATGTTCCCGCATTCGTCTACTGCCACCCCCCTGGAAAAAAAAGATGAAAAAAACGAGAGTTTAGAAGACCATTCCTCAACAGAGAGTAACGGCTGGCGAAATAGATATATCAAGGGGTCGGAGAAAAAGACACTTTGTACGTTCAACTCCGTTTTCATCGCGAATTCGTGTCTCAGAGAAAATGGAATATGGAAAAATGGCATTTACAAAAAGAGGTTGACTTTATGGCGACAAAAATAAAGAATTTTGACGGGAGTATATATTTGTGTTCAAGTAGGTCATCCTTATATTGTAGTAAGTATACCTAGTTGTATTTGGTTGCACTTTGAAATTCTACACTTTGTCTGGAAAATGTAACATGCTTTGACATGCAAAGCATTCATTTGTAAATGTTGTGTGAGTAGGTGTGAGTAAGTGTGAGTGAGTGAGGGAGAAAAAGTCAACTTTCTCTCTCCTAAAGTTTTAAAAAATCGAAAAAATCCGGGTAAGTGGACTGTAAAAAAAACATTCTCTCTCTCTCAGCTCTCAAAAAGTACAAAAACATCTTTTTCTCTAACCAATTCTCGATATTTCATTTCTCCAGACGTGAATTCGAGGATAAAAACAGAGAGAAACGAACCTCGGCAACTTGAATTGCCCTTCCTCTGTCCCTTCTGATCCAAAGCTTGAGAGGATTCGACCGTTCACATCGAATATTTTAACCACATGATTATTGGTGTCAGTTACCTATTTTTATTTCAATGAGAATTAAAATGCTCGCGAAACCCTATTCAAAAACTCACCACCACTTTATTTGTGGAAGTTACAGCTATGTAATGTGGATGTTCTAGATCTGCAGATCCTCTTCCCATTGTTCTAAACAGATTCTAGTTAAAAACTCATTCTTATTGCTAATTTGATCAATGGCAAACCCGAATTTCCCTACAAATGTGCCATCCGATTGAAAAACTTGGATTCTGTGATTCTCTTTTTTGAAGTAGAATAAAATATTGTTAGATTTACAAGGAATTGAGAATTGCCCTATGAATTTATGAAAATACCTTTATCGCAAACATAGATAAAACCGAGAGCATCTGTGCATACGCCCCAAGGATAGTTGAATTTACCATCACTTGTCCCTTGAGACCCAAATTTCCTCAGGAAATTCCCTGATGGATCAAATATCTGAATCCTTAATTTTTAGAAATATTGTAAATTAGTTTTAAGACTTTCACTGACGATAAGAACTTTATATCTTCTACCTGTGATTGTATCTGTCGCTCACTGTACAGAATATGCCAATTAAAAATGCATTTATAATCAATTTTTAAAAAAATCTTTAAAAAATCGAATTTTATATCGGATTTTTACCTATGAATTGACCTAAAAAAGCAAGAGAAAGTTATTTTACGTATGCTCTTATATAGGAATGCATTTTAAATTTGACTTTCACCTATTCTGTTAATAGCTACGCCAGCTAGACAGTCAAACTCGCCATCTCCTAATAGTATGTATGTGTGCATTAAAATATAATCTTTTCAAGTTTAATTAAAAATGCAACCTGATCCATAAGAGCCAATCTCTTTCATATAATTCCCGTGAATATCAAAAATTTGGACACGATGATTGGAACTATCCCCTACTGCAATGATATTATCATGTGCAGCAACTCCTCTTGGCCACCTGATTCAAAACCCATAAATCATTCATTGTCTCCGCGTAAGTTCAACCCTAAATATGAAACTAACGTAAATTCTCCTGGTCCAGAGCCCCGAGTACCAAACTTGAAAATGATTCTACTTTTTCTTGAGTAAGGATTTGAAAGGGAAGAGGCGGCCGAGAGCTTTGGAGAGCGTCTCGTAAGTGCCGAGTCAATGTCATCATGGGAAGTCCCTTTCCCATATTTATTTTTCAGATATCGAGCCCATGAGCTCAGTGAAGCCGAGTCATTTTCAGGCTGAGTGGTTGACTTTCTTCGAGCTCGGACATACTCGCCAGGATCCTCAAGACCCAATGACTCAGCCTCATCAGGGTCCAACCCTGCAAGGACATCAGCGGAACTTTTTGATCGAGAAATCCGAGCTCTCCGATCCCGCAAATTTGCGAGCCTTGAGGATTTTGAGTCTAAATCTAAATGGGGGGAGAAAAGAAAAAAAGCTTAGAAATGTGGGAAAAAATACTCACTTTTGGAGAGATAGGAACTCCGAGAAGGGGTATAAGGTTTTGAAGTTGTAGATGTCGAACCATAAGTTGATCGTGGGCTAGGATCAGGCTCATCGAAAGAGTGACGGCTACGGTTGAGGTACTTGTTCGCTAGGCTGGAACCCGAGTATCGGGAGGAGGTGTCTTCAGTCGAGGGGGTGTAGAGGGAAGTACCAGTTCGGCTCCGGGTGAGTCCACTCGTTCCACCATAGTCCGAACCATATCTGTTAATTAAACACACATAATATATTGGATTAATTTCAGCCCCAGAGCTCAATCGGACATCCTAACCAAATTACACACACATACTCGCCCAGACTTTCCATTTTGAACCAGAAACAATTCTCATCCACAATTCTAATTAATATTTGCATTTGAATTCGAGTAAACATGAAATTCCACTGTTGACTACCCACATTTCGCATGCCTCATCAATCTCTTTTGGAAAAGAGATCGTGTTTGGAATAGATCCGTAGTAGTAGTATAAACCTACGATATTTTAAACCTAAATGAAATAATAAATTGGCTAACCTGTTTGAAGCAGAAGTGTAATCTCTAACGGGTGGTGATGCCCGGGTAGCAGCCTCACGATTCCTTCTATATGCACTAATGGATGTTGGAGGACTTGGCTCCCGCTTCCTTGTATAACTAGAATCCCTATCCGGTCTATTTTCCCTATAATCCCGAGGTGGTATATCTCTCTCCCTTGGTGGATCTCTATCCCGAAGAGTTGTTGTTGAAGAGGACCCTGATGAGTCTCGAGCAACAGCGGATCGAGCCAGGAGTGGACCTATGTCAGTCTTTGCCATCTTTGAGGTCTTTTCATGTACCTTAACCTCCTCCTCAGAGGATTCTTCCTCGCTAGACTCTTCACTAGACGTTTCTTTTGCTTCTGCAGTGGGTGTTTGCCTCGTAAATTTAGAAGATGATGAGGTTTGAGCGGGGTATCGGGTCCGAGTTGACCCTGTAGATGACACAGAATTCGAGCTATCCTTTCGAGTGCTACTCTGAGTCTGGGGTGATGTTCTCCTTCCTTTCTCCGGCTCTTTATTGAGGAATTTTGCTTTGACTTCCTCTTTAAAATTAATTCAGAAAGTCAATGATATCCACATCAAAAGAAATATGCATAGGAGTATACCTGTTGTGAATACTGCTCCTAAAGAGTGGGAGGATATATAAGAAGAGAAAGTGAACATGGAGGAATTAATTTAATTTAACTCTACTAATTAATACTGGTTCTGATGGGTTGAAAGATTAATGAGATCCATTAAAGACTTACCAGTAGATCGAGTAGATGAGGTTGAGGAAGTCTCAGAAGAGCCAGAATCCGAACTCTCACTGCGAACTTTTGCAGGGAATCTTTCAGGGCTTAGTTTCCTCGTGGTAGGTCGGACAGATTCGGAAGGGGTAGACGGGGGAGGAAGCTCCTCAGCTCCAGCCTCTGAAGCCGCTCTCGCTACTCTCTCTTGGGGTGATCTCGGTTCATTAGACACTTGCCGCCTTGCGACTGATGGTGCTCTTTTCCCCTGTGAAAGTGCAGCAGTCTCTGCCTCTTTATTCTGTTTCTTTTGCTTTGCAACTTCATCCTCCTCGCTTAGCTGTCGTGATGTCCTCCACGGTGCTACATGAGGTGTAATAGCAGAGACTAGAGCTGGTGCAATCACTACTTTCTCCGGTTGAGGCTTTGGCTTTGGGAATTCAGATTCGTGGATTCTAATTGGGAGAAATATTACAATAAAATATTTTTTTAGTGGGCGAAATGAAAAGAGTTTACCTTTGAATAACTACTGGCGAATCATTCATTCGGGTAACTCCACTCAATGGTCCCCGAGTCACATCTTCAGTGTCAAGAACTCGTTCCCTTTCTTTCTTTTCTGCTTCAAAGCGAACACCCCGCGGGGAATCTGATGGAGAATCGTCAAAAGCCGCATCCAAATGCCTATAAAAAGCCGCATACTCTAAATTCCCAGTTCGTAAAAAGAAATAGGGGAGGTATACCTTGTGAATCGACTTCTAAATCGAGACTTTTTCTCTGGCTCAAAGTCACCATCTCCTCCTCCTCCACCTCCACCATATGCTCTCCTTTCACCAAACTTTCTCCCCACACCCAGAACAGGAGAAGTACGCCCCTCATCGTATTCTTGCTGTTGACGGAATTGTGTAGTCAACCGATGATCACTTTTGCTCCGCATCAGACCAGATTGCGAGGGTGTGAGCGAATTTCCCATTGACCCTCCAGAGCTAGTCGTATTACTATGTGGGAGGACTAAATCCCCAAAGGTGGAAAGGGTTAGAACAAGGGCATTAGGTTCCGGGTTTGTGGTAAATCGAATCCTTCGGCCAAAATCGCTTGAATCATATTCAAAATTCCGGATAAATTCCATTGTTTTGAGGAATATATCCTTTGTATCCATCAGCTCAGAGTCTTGCCTGCGAAAAGTTGATTTAAATTAAATATTTACTCATCTTTCCCTCAGCTATTTGCTCGGACTTGGCCATTTAAAAGGCGTATGAATAATGTAAATTTACCAAGTGCTGTTATTCTCTGTTGGAACGATGTATTTATCCACAACCTCGCAATTTGATTTGATATTTGAAAGCTCCTGTTCCAGATCTGCGACGGGGGGAAATAAACATTACTTTCGTTATATTTACACACTGGGGAGGATCTTTGTTGATCAGTTTTTGCACTTACTTGACCTAAGGCTCATCATATTCTTTAGTTCCACCGACCTTCAAAAAATATATGTGACTACAATTAGTAATGTGGCAATATGATTGGGATTTGGGTACTACAATAGCCCGGACTTACCCATATTTCTCCACCTCATACTTGAGATTATCAGCCCGATCTTTTATAGCTTTTGTAACACGCCTACATATATCATCAATCTCTTCCATTACAGCCAGCATATTGGACTGAAGTTGTAGAGATCTAATCCAAAAAAAAATACATGAAACCTTGCTCTATTTAAATGCCTCAATTTACCCTTTCTCACAACTTGTAATCGCATCATCAAGCCGATGGAGAACTCTCCGCACTTGATTGCTAATTCGGTTAATCTCTCGCTTCAAGACTTCCAAGTGTCCTTCCTTGCAATCTTGTGAAAGTGGGAAAAGGAAAGAGAGATTAGGCGTCGGAATGACAGCCCAAAATATGGCTCGAGCTTACCTGGGCATGTTTTCTTGTCACAATGTGCACATAGGGAAAGGTATGCTTTCTCGCTACATACTTGGCATCTTTCCATAATCTGATTTGTTGTAGGATCAGGTAATTCTCCGGTAATTTCAAGATGCAATTCCAAAAACCGTTGGATGGTGACATTTGTGGGAAATGCCTTGAGAAATCAATGCAAATGTGGTCTTGTAAGTTACACGCTCTTTACACTTTAGAGTTTAGGTGGATTTATTTACTTACTTGAACTCCATTGTAGTGCAGAGAATGACAACTTCTACATTCTGGGCACTTTACCTAAGATATTATATAGTGAGTATACACAATCACATGTATGAATGACATAATCATAGGTTTTTCCATCATGAAATCATTTCTCAAATGGTAGTAGATACTATCTGTACCTAGGTAGGTATCTCTTAATAAAAATTGGAAGGGTTTCATGAAAAGGGGAGTTGACACAGATTTTTTTCTGAAAAGGGAGCCAAGATCGTTTTGCAATTCAATCCAGATCTACGTCTTTTTCAAAAGGTACGAGTGGTATATTCTATATTTAGAGATGTACTGCCGAGTTGGAATGGTAGAAAAACTTGAAAAACACACACTCCCACTCCCATGCTATTCTTGCTCCCATATAGTTGAGTGAGCTTTAAAAAGTGTGAGTAGTGGGAGATGGAGAATCTAGAATTTAGATCGAGATTGAGCAATCTCCCCATATTTAACTAACCCTCCTACGCTCCTTTTTTTGTGCACCCAAAGTTTTTAGTGTTCTCTCTCGGGCTCTTTCTGGGATCTTTAAACTTTGTACTTTAAAGGATTTTATCGGTATTCTTTAAATTACCGTATACTGATATCTAGTTTGACAGTATAGGTAATAGTAGTAATATACCCTGAACTTTTTGGATTAATTTATAAAAATCTTGGAAGAAATTCCTACTCACTTGTTTCCTGACCCAGTCTACTAGATTTTCTAGGCACTCGAGGCAGTAAGAATGCTGACAAGGGCTGTAAAAGGATATATAGAAAAAAAAAATTAGATATTTGATCCAAACTACTAGAATTAGATTTTTGAATTCTAGGAGTAGGAACAACTTTTCTATTGAAATTCGCAATTTCATATGTTACAAAGTATTTTGGACTTACAGAAGTTTGGGATTTCGAAATTTGTCCAAACAAATGGCTATAAAATACGATATATTTAAATTAATATTGAATTGCATTATAAAGAATTCAATTTTGACATACCACAGGTGAGGAGCTGATCAAATTGCTCCATTTTGTCCTGTTTGGCTTGGCTTCGGTTTTCCGATCACGAATCACTTGAACCCCCACTTGTGCAAGTAATAAAATGGTTTCCGATTGGATTTTTGATATATATATTTTTATACAAACACTTTTATCGTAAATATTATATTCTCTCACAAATTACAAAGCACCAGTGTAAAATAAATATCTTCTATTGTACGATATATATTTATTAGTAGAATATCTTAAATCCGAAATTCGTTAATATAATTTATTCAATAAGTTATAATTTCTCTGTAATATACGTTGGAATGGGAGAGTTGTTGCTCCTTGCCCATCCGAATGCAGACTTGGGACCGTTGGTGTAACCGGAGAGAGTATGTAAAAATAGATCTTGGGGATTTTTTGTATCCGGGAAAGAGTCACGTTCTAAATATGGATAGGGGGTTTATTTCGAGAGTGCTATCCTCATAAAGTAGGTACTATTAACAATCTATAGTAAGTCTGGCTCATTCTTAACTCCACTTAAAGAGCACCACCACCACCACCTCCTCCTCATCATCCATCCCGAGTTCGGGGAATCTCGGGATTGGCACAGCTTTAAAATGCAAAAGGCGGGGGTCATCTCTCCTTTCGATCTGGCCATATGCATTGCACTCGGTGTTAATCTCGAAAGATTTTCGAGAGAAATCTTGACTTTTCAAGAAGAAGAAATATGTCGAATTATCTTCTTATGAATTAACAATTTGGAGACACATTTCCCGGTCTCTCTCTCTTTGAACTCTCATTTGAATAGTTATAATCTCCACGTCTGTTCTATGTCTTGACTCTGTCGCGTCGTAATGAACCGAGTCCCTAATTGCACATATGCAAACACACACGCGACGAGATTTTGAGCAGATCAAAGTCCTCCAAGTCAAGCTAAAGTTGAGATGAATCTATTATGCATGTAGCTCAGCCATTCGGGTTCCAGCTCTCGCTCTAACGTTTCCCCCGCCCTATGCAATCTCTTCAAATCCTCCTTAGTCGAGTCGACTTAGACTTGACTTTCGCTGGAATGAACTCTGACACGAAATGATACTCTCATACCCAATCATCTAAAAGTTTACTATTCTCCGAAATTTCGATCCGCATAAGATTTTACCGAACGCAGCTCGGAATTCCGGGCTGGAAGCATCAAAAAGGGCAAATATTAGAAATATATTAGAATTTCACATCTCCAAAATTGGAAATACGCATCTACAGCATACAAATGCAATTCTGCGTATTATTTACATTTCTTCGAATGAGGTAAATAATTTAATGCTCATTTAAGAGGTTAATTACCTAAATAATGTGTATATTATAGGATTTAAAGTTGAGTTGAAATATCCAAGCCAAAGAAATAGACTTTGGACATAGTCGGGCAAATAGCAATACTCTCCACATAGTGGTAGGATGAGTGCCATAAGAAAGAAAGGCAACCAACACAGAGCAAATACCTAAAGTAAAAACACACGAGAGAAAAAAGGTTAGTCCTCCACATAAATATTTGACAATCGTCCAACACATTCTCCCACTAAATAATGGATTGCAAAAATACTTCAATTTGAACTCGGTTTACCCCTCAGTTACTCTGAGGAGTAATTTATTAAAATATTTGTAGTAGTTGTTGCTACTTACCCCTGTAATGATGGCAAGAGTCTGTAGAGAGATCATGAGTTTATTTTTAGATGCAAAAATATCTAAAATTATTAATCAAAAATACTCACTTGAGCAGCTTTTTTCTCTCGCTTTGATTCCAGACTCTCTTTACTCTTTTTACTTTTGGATGTGGGAATTTGATTCCGATTTGCAGTGGGAGAAGGAGATGAGATAATGGATATGTTTGGTGTTGTGGGCGAGGGGGATAGAGTATTCAAAGGGATCCTGAGGTTATTGTGGTCTGAGCCTAAATTATTCCCAGAAGCTTCTTCCACAAAGGGATCTGAAATGATTTAAATATTTAAAAGGAGCTTCACTTAAAGGACTAATTCGCATTAGAATAATTACTCCATAGTTGAAGGGGATGCGAGTTCATTTAAATTGCTCTGAGATTGTCCTTGATTGTCTGGGGTCACCTCTGGTGATGGGTTGTCAATTTCCGTGGTTGAGTGTTCTCGGGAGGGTTGTGGCTGGCAAGGAGAAAGACTCATTGAGGAGTTGGCTTTGGTGGGATTCTGTCCTCCTACGCCTCGGCCTCCTCCTTCTTGGTGGTTTGGTTTCAAATTGATTTTACCGGGGCGATGACGGATCCTTTTTCGAGCCTCCTTCCAAATTTTCCAGTACAGGATTAAGATCGCGGTAAGAGGGACATAAAAGGTCGCCATCGTGGCTACCGAGACAAGAAATCTCATTGTTATTTGGAAAATACATTAGCGCAATATTGAGGAAATTACCAAAGATTTGGTAGAGGAGATCTTGGCTTACAAGACATCTCTTTTCAACCTCAATCCGATGGTCAAAACCAGGATCTTTCCAGCCAAGAAGCGGGGGAAGTGACACTGCACCCCCCACCAACCAAATCAGTAGGATCATTGTATTGATTCGTGCTTTATTCCGATTCCTGATGTATTCAATATCCGTTACAGCCCAGAATCTGGTTTAATATAGAATATACACTTGTCAATGTCATTCCAGGAAAAGGTCAACCTGCCAAATTTATAGTATTGTAGTAGTAAAGAGTATTCTGATTGCAGGAGTCGAGTATAGTGCTTTATTTATAACCTTTGAAGAACCTCCATTTCTAAAAGTGGATGGTTTATCCCTATTGTAAGCACATTAAGCTCTCGAGAGTATGATTTATGAGAATTGCATAGTCACTTTACATCAAAGCGTTTTATGATACTTGAACTGAGGAGAACGATACTACTTTCGAGTCCTAATATCCTGTATTATGAGTAGGTATTATATGGACGCATACGTAATACAAATATCATACTCGGTTCCATTATTCCATAATATTTACTTTGTTCCCAGCTCGCAAGAAATGATAAAGAGGAGGATCATGAGAGACTGTGACAAATAAGTGTCAGTTTGTCAAAGTCCATTTAAAACCATTAGACAAAATGCAAATTCGAATCTATTCCCATCCTGACGGCCCACACAAATTTAGATCCACGTGTTTCGGATGTCGTAGTTCTGTATATCTGTATCAATTTAGAGTTTTTAGAGACTGTAGAGACTCTGGGAAACACTTTTGATGATAAAAGAGGGACATTTTTCTTCTACGCTTGTTTTTAAAAATTTCAAACTCGAATGCGAGGCAAGAAATCAAATCTCTCGAATCCTCAAAGTCAATAAAGACACTTAAGAGCATCCATTTTCTCGGATTTCCCGACATCCTCGCGACCGATTCGGAAAGTTTTTTTTAAAGCTTAAAATGGGTGGGGGAAAAAGGGGAAGTATCAAATGGCAAGTGGTAGATAAGTAGGTTCTTGGCTTCTTTTCTATTAGCTTAAGAATTTAAGGAGAATGGGGACTTTTTAAATTTTAAGCTTATGGGATTCGGGAAGGTTTGTGGATTCCTCCCGTTTATAGATTGTATTGTCCATTCTCAAGTTCCAAATTGGACTATAAAATCATCTTTTATACGTAGTAGTAATAGGACAGGATGTGAAAATGTTCCTAAAAGGTCTATAAAAACATTAATTCTATTACAGAAACCCGGGCCTATATGCTCCGATTAACCT
>JAAZTK010002114.1:0-11970 GCA_036507255.1 Megalothorax incertus
CAATATTGACAGATGACATCTTTGATTGAGAGACATCGCTTAATGTGTAAACTTAGCCCACTGCGCTTGGTATAGGGTTTTGAGCAGTGCTCACATCTGAAGATTTGCTTTTTCAGGGGGTTGTCGTTGAGGTCGTGTTTGATAGAGTATTTTTCGTGGTAATCGAGGGATTTTTGAGTTTTGTACTCCTTCTCACAGCCTGGATGACTGCATTTGAAAGGGCCTAACTGTTGTATATCGTTTTTGCCTCTTCTTTTTCTTGGAACTTGTTCATTTTGAACTGATTTTTTCTTCCTGGAATCAAGCCTGGATTCACGACATGATTTGGCAATAGGATTCGGCTTTGGAGCATCGTTCGATTCGGAATCCATCGGTTCTGAGGATGAGTTTGAAGAGTCCACCTGGGCTCCTTCAGGTTGGTAATCAGAGTTCTCACCCGAGTTTAAATCATCATCATCTTGACCCTCATAATCTGTTTCAGGATCTGACTCTGGTTGAGGAGTGACAGGTTCTATTTTGCTGCAAAAGAAATAAGACAATTTTATTTGAAAAATTAAATATTAAAATGCATTGGTTTTGAATAGAAAAATTACACAGAAGAATCTTCAAGTTTTCCTCCATCTTGAATATCTTCATTTCCTTTTAAGATGCATTTATTTATTATTCCTTTAATCAAAATTTCAAATAGTTGTTTAATTTGTACTTTTTGAGGTTGGAAATTCAGGGCCCTCCTCTTCAAGTTCATCCTCAGGGTGGATTTTGGCAGGGATTTCATTAAATGAAAAGTATTCTGGAATCTCCTCATCTGTGAATATAATAATTTAATTTAGTCAATTATTCACGGGTAAATAATAGGATTTTTTAAAATGCAAATTTTAAATTTCAAAATTTATCTAAAATACCGAATTTTTCTTTGACCCATCTCCGGATGTTGTCCAGCTTGGTTAATAGCGTGTCCACTTTCGTAGCCAATCTGTGGCAGTTCTCACAGTCCATTTTGGCTGCTTGAGTAATTAATTATGTCAATAAAATGGCAAAAAATATTCGAGAATTAAAATTAAATTTTGACATTTTTGTGTTCGAATTTTGATATCAACAATTTCGCGGTCTTTTTCTGACGTTTATTGAGATGATTTTTGAATCGAAGAATCTAATCGAATGCAATGCAATTTGGGATTTTTTAAATTTAAAGAATTCCGGAACAATCAAAATATTTTCAGAATTTATTTCTTTAAAATGGTTTGAAATAAGTTTTTAGCAATGCAACATAAATATATTAAAAAGTTAATATGAATAAGTAGTATTAATATAGGTAATATATCAGTTGAACATTTCACAATTCTTCATGTTGTGACTCAAACTGGAAATCTTTATCTCTAATTAATAAATCTTGAAAATCCTGCTCGTCAAGCCCAAAAAACATTGCAAATCTATTAAGGGCATCGCTCTGCCTCTTCTCCAGCTCACTCATCTTCTGAAGATATTTGTCCAGTCTTTTGGGAACATTTTCTTCCTAGAAAAAATAATTTCCAAAATATTGATAATTTACTTTAATAATGAGATATTACAATCAGATTCTTGATAGTAAATGCCCTATCTTCCAGGGCTAATCGCGTCCTCTCCAAATAAAAGGGGTACTTGGTCAACCTTTCTTTCTTTTCCTCAATTTTTTCCGAGATTAATTTTTCATTACCGGAAGTTCCCTCAAGCAAAATATCAAATGGGATAATATCAAGCTCGTCTCCTTCATATTTCTGGGAATTATAAGATTATATTTTGCTCGAATTAAGAATTTACGATGTACTTTTCTTACAATATTCTTCAATTTGGCAAGATTTTTGAATCCCTCCAGAAGATAACCGAGGTCAGAGAGCCCACGATCGTCTCCAGGCTGAGGAATTGTCTCTAAATCGAGTTGGGCAATATTTGAAAGGTCTAATCTTTCAAATATCCCCGATTCATAAAGATATGAAGTTCCATCTTCAAGAAATGCTCGACTTATTCGTTCCAGAGACCCGATTTCATCCTCAAATCTTAAATTTAAATCTTGAACCTAATTGAAGATGCTTTTTAATATAATGTCATAAAAATTTTACGTAATTATCACCTTTTTTAGTAAATCCTCAGTTCTACGAGTTATCTCGGTCTGTTTCTCCAGAAAAATTTCGCTTATTAAATTATCCGGGTCTAATTTATTTCTTGGATCCGATCCGTAAATTTCTAGAGATCGAGTCAGTTCATGACATTTCTTCAAATTGTATTTCTATATTTAAAGATATATAATTAGGTCATCAAAATATAATCTTATTTTAATAGCAATATAAACCATCGGTTCTTCAATGCCATTCAATATGTAGAATTCCCAACGATTTTTAGATAACTTTAAAATGGGAATATATAAAAATTAAATAAATATATTTTAAATATTTCAAGTACCTTAAAATGAAGTTGTGTAATATTTTTATGAAAATCTATAATGAAATTCAAGGAATCAATCGACCTTCGAATATCCCCAAATAATTCATTTTGGGGTGACACTGGCCAGAATCAATAAAATTAAAAGAAATGACAGAAAAAAGGATATCATTTTAAAAATAAAATAAATATTTGTAGACTGTAACTCAAAGTTTTAAAAAAGGAAATCATCTGGAAGAATGAATGGGTCCTTATCTTGACTTATACATATATATTCTGAAGTCCTTAAGATATATAGTATGAATAGTGCATCGTACTTGAATGATACATTGATAAGCTAGGTACCTACATATGTACCTATTGATGCATGTAACATGGTAGTACATATTACTGCATATACATTATATTAGTCGGGGATATTGAGATATTTGAGTTATTCTATTCCCTGAAGTCCTTTAAAACTTAAAAGTGAAGGGGCCCTTGTTTGGTTTTTACCGGCATTTTGTAATAATTTATCTGTAATGTCTTTCTTTTTTGATATATTTTAAAAATCGTTAATTTAAAATGGATCAAAATGAAGTTCCTATTGAGAAAAAGCCATCAATTGTACTCGGGAGTACCTTTGATAATATTAATCTGGATTCATTCCGGGATATGTTCAAAAGAGGTAGCAATATTTTTTTGAATCTACAATATATTTGCCTTTTTATATTGTATGTAGTACAGATATAATATATTGTAATTATCTTTTTTTTGCAGTTCCTGTAATCAAATTGAAAAGGATTGCCCTTAAGGAAAGAATTAAGAATGAGGTAGTGGTTATGAGATGCACAGAGACTTCCGGTCCATTGGTCTCAGAGGATCCGGTATTAGAAGTAGCTTTAAATGGTGAAGTCAAACCTGAGGATGTGATATTTTGTTCAAACGAGATTGATGCCGAAGCTGAAGTCAGCCTCCCTTGTCCAGATTCATATTTCCTCAGAGCAAGGTATTCAAAAATTTTTCAATATGTATATGCCGAGAACTTATTTTTATTCATATTTTTAAAATAGAGAAACTAATTCCAATAAGAGGAATGGAACAGAATCGCCTCAGGATTCAGAGGATGACATTGACATTTCGACAGATTCGGAGTATGAACCGGAAGAAGACTCTGAGGTGGAGGAGGCAGAGGACGTGGAAGAGGAGGAAGATGAGGAAGTTAATAGACCAAAGGGAAATGGTCCAGTTAGACAGGATATGCAAGATATTCTACGAAGAGGTAAATTTTGTATTGATATAATATGGATTTCGATTTAATGATTATTGATATGATATAGGGTATATTCGAGTACATTCTTGATTTTTAAATGATAATAAAAATAATTTAAAAATAAAGGCCTAAATTTTGAATTCTTGGACCTATATTTTGCAGTTCCAGTGATTAAATTGACGAGAATCCAATTTGCAAGTGAGCTGGATCCAATTGTAAAAAGAGAAATTAAAACCGAAGAGTTTAGAAATATTGAGAATTCTGGGAATCCTGTGGAAAATGTCATTCAGCAACCGGAAGCTTCACCAAATTTCCCGGAAGACATTCAAAATGGAAGTGCAAATGTAAATGATGAACTTCGGGTTTTGAAAAATTCAAAAAGAATTTGTTACAAACCGAAACACCGGAAACAGCCACCAATTCCACGAATTCCAGAGCCATCTAGAGAGAAAACAAAATCCACAAGTTCAAGGTTTATTGAAACTCCTCCTGATAAGGAATCTGGAAATGAGGAGGAGGAGGAAAAGGAGGAGGAGGAAAAGGAGGAGGAGGAAAAGGAGGAGGTCGACAAAAAGCCGATTTTACAAGATATCCACAAATGCTTCAAATGTGACAAAGAACTTACAACCCTTTTATTATTGAAAATGCATTACAAAAAGGTCCATAAATCTCGAATGAATGTAAAATGTGATATTTGTGGCAAAATCCTAGCCAGACCAGATCGGCTAGAACCCCATATGAAAACCCACGATGAGATCCGTGAAAAACCAGCAAAATGCAAACATTGCAATAATTCATATGTGACATATAAACTTTTGGATCTGCATATCTTGAGAATGCACACAAAGGAAAAGAAATTTTTATGCCCTGATTGTGGAAGCATTTTTTGGAATGAATTATCATATAAGAGGCATGTAAAGGAGCATGAAGATTTCCGAAATAATGCAATTTCTTGCACTATTTGCAAAAAGAAATTTGCAAGAACTGATACACTCAAAGTCCATATGGAGATACACAAAGAAGAGAAGGTGAGAAAGTTCAAATGCCCGGATTGCGATAAAACTTACTTCACTGCTGGTAATTTGAGTAATCATAAAAAAGCACATCATTCCGGCGTCCAATACCCTTGTGAAGAAGTGGGATGTAGTCAAATTTTTAAGAGTAAAAGAACCCTGGAAGATCATATTTTGTTGATTCATAAAGGAGTAATCCAGAAATGTCAATTTTGTCCCAAATCTTATAACAAAAAGAGATCCCTTGAAAAGCATATTCGTTTCCACCACCCAGACAAAATTGAAAAGGAATTCAAATGTACAATTGAAGGCTGTAAGGTTTCACTTACCTCTCGAGTGAATTTGGAGAAACATTTGAAAAGGCATGAGGATCCAGAAAGAAAATTCATGTGCGAAGAGTGTGGACATTGCAGTTTAAATAAGAGCCATTTTGACACCCATAAATCTATCCATAAGCCGGAGAGGAATTTCATATGCAATGTGGAGGGCTGTAAAAAGGATTATAAACATTTGGCAAATTTATTCCAACATAAGAAATTCTACCATGATATGACTGCTGAAGGTACGATATATTTACCTATGTTTAAATAATTATCTACTCATATTATAACACATTAGTGTACGAAATATTGTAGTAAATTTTAAAAAAATATTAATATCAGAGAGACGGGAATATTTCAAGAAACAAAGGAAGACCAAGAAGAAAGCACCGGATTCAGAATCGGAGGATGAATTAGATTCAGAACAATCTGGATCAGATTAATTTAATTTCAATTCTGCATTTAATTTCAATTCTGACTCGAATTGAATGTCTTTGGGGGAATATTTCTGGGGACATATACTAAAATATCTTTATGCATAATAGTAAATTTGATAATTTGAGTACTGAATACTTATATCCACATAAGCTATCTATCTAAATATTTTCTTTAATAAATGTACTTAAATTCTGCTTTAAAAATATATTTTATTCTGGAATGAATCTCAGATTTATTCCGATCATTTACAAAACAAAATCAAAATATCCCAAAACCCTATCCAGAGCTCTAATAAGCGTATCCGCATCACTTTCATTAAATATCATTGGAGGTTTGATTTTAAGTACATTTTTATACGGTCCATCAGCACTTAAGAGTACAAATTCCTCATCTTTCATTCTCCGGAGGATTTCTGCGGCCTCGGATGTCGCAGGCTCCCTTGTCCCACGATCCCTCACAAGGTCAATCCCGATAAATAGCCCTGACCCCCGAATATCACCGATTATATGATGCTTTTCCTTAAGTTTTTCAAGCTTTTTTAATAAGAGTTCTCCGACGGCACTTGATGCTTCAATGAGTGCATCCCCCTCAATGACGCTTATGACGGATCGAACTATCGAGCAAGATACAGGGTTTCCTCCATACTATTGTATAAATTATGCAAAAATCAGCTCCGATTAAAAGGCCCATTAAAAATATTTACGGTAGGGAAATATTGGATAGATTTGAAGCTTTCCGCGATTTCCTCCGTTGTAATCACAGCGGCCACTAGAAATTTAGAGCTGAATTTTGATATTTTGATGTCAATTATGGTCAAATTTACCTGGATGACCATTCCCCATAGGCTTTCCCAGTGTGACAATATCAGGAACTAGAAGATCGGGGTTAGTATCACCTTCTGGATCAATTTTTTCATCATTCTCAAGCTCAAATCCCCACCATTTCCCACCAATTCTTCCAAATCCTGTTTGAATCTCATCCGCTATGCAAATCCCTCCGTATTTCCGGATAATTCTTTGAATTTATTCAATTTAGAACTAGTAATTTTTTAATTAAGAGATTTACTTGTAAACTCGGAGGAGAAACCCCCTTGGATATACAATCTGACCTCCACAGCTCATAAGTGACTCTGAAATGAATCCACAAAGCCTTCCATTAAGTTTTTCCCGATTGATAATCGCTTCAATTTCATTGGCATATTTCTCTGCAAATTCCGCCTCAATTTCTTTTGTCATTTTGTTCCCAGTTTTGGGTATAAATCTATATTTCCCTCGGTAAGTATCAGGGCAAGGTGCTATATGAATCCAATCGGATTTGGGCCCATTTCCGGGAAGATTGAATTTCATGGGTGAGATCTCGTTGAGAGCAACAGTATGGCCAAAGAATCCACTAATATTTTTAAAAATTTCTTAAAGTTGAATGAGGAATTAATTAAAAATTAAATATACTGATCAAGGGTGATCAAATCCTTTTGTTTTGTATGGGCATATGCTAGCCGAAGTGCGAGATCATTTGCTTCTGATCCGGAATTAACGAAAAATACTTTGGATAGGGGTGGGGGGAAGAGATCTAGTTCATATTTTGAAAAATTTGGTTATTTAAAAGTTCCGAATGAAATGTAATTTACCAACAAGTTTTTCAGCACAAAGTACAATTTCATCGTGGAGAAATCTCAAATTTGTATTTAGCGTTTGCATCTGCTCAATTCCCGCTCGGACAACTTCAGGATGACAATGCCCGACTTTAAATTCAATAAAAAGGCAACTTTTATATGTTTAATTTATAAATCCTGATCTTAATATACGAATGCAGTACCATGAGCGACATTATTGACACAATCAAGATATTTCTCTCCATTTTCGTTAAAAAGATATTGTCCTTCTCCTCGAATTATTTTTAGAGGGTTCTCAGGATAGAATATGGGGCAGGAGCTTCTAAAAATGTAGAATTAATTTGTAATTGCCTTTAATTTTGCTTTTAATTCCTATATTTAAGTTTGTATTTACGGAATGTGTTTTTTCCGCAGTTCAATCGTCTCATCTTTCGGCAGGATTTCCATTTGCAATATATATCGTAATTTTTAATGGTAAAGTCGACCTTGAATTTTATTTTGATTTTTAAACGGGTAAAATCATAATTTTAAATACGAGTAAACAGAACACTTCATATGGACTACAAATTGGTATATAAGTAATTTGAGCTGGCAATTTAGTAATTATTAATTATTATTATGTATATCGTATACTAGTATTACTAATGGGAATATAAATTATCAGCTTCTGTTTGGAATATGAATTCGTGATAAGGGGATTTATCATATCATGAATGATTTATAATATTTTGTGTTTAAACTGAGCTGAGCTCGACTAATCCAAACTCCATATCCATTCATATGCATTCTAATGATAATTTAATTACTGTTGTAAAATGACTAATTTCTAAATAGGATTAGATGGGATCTATAAATTTTAACTCGCTGAACTTTTCAAGTTTCAATATTAATACAATATGTTGAATCATATAAGTTCTCGTAAGAAATATTCTCTTCTAAAATCCTAAAATTGATTTAAATCCGGGTTTTATAAAATTATATGTAATAAAACTTGTATTACTCTCATACAGATATATTTTACACTTTATTAATGCAATTTTTTTGCGAATGTCAAATTCAATTTACAGAATTAGCCAAATATACTCGTACTACAATACAATATATTATGATTATCTATAAACGAAAATATTTAACTACTTATTGATAATACCAATGGTACTGTATAGTACAGCTTAAAAGTTATAAATTACTCGTTATGTCGTAATATCGTAATGTAGATATTCTATAGTACACTTTATAATATCAGTAGCACAATATATTAAGCGGATATTGTGAAATATCCTCAATTTAGATTATTTTTAAAATTTTGGGGTAAAATATTTTTCAAAATCTTCCATTTTTCATATGCCATCTAAATAAATATGCAAATACATAATTTCACAAAAAAAACCCACGAAATTAATATACGGACTAAAATTAATTAAAGATTATAATTTACATTTTAACTGTACAAAATACGGCCCCTTAAAAATCTCTTTCTAAAAACAAAAATGGTAGGAAATCAAATAAAAACAGTAAAAATCCCAATCTTAATTCAATCACTGATTATTTCCACTAATCATATTCTCCCATTTGGAGATGAGGGCGCTTTTTCGTCTCGGGTTCAACTTTGGATTATCTGCGAGCACTTCATGGTCAGAGGAACTTGTCTCTGATCTCGTCTCCTCATCTTCATCTTTGATCAACTTGGGAGCAGGTGCAGACGTCACATCAACAATCCTTGGCCCGTCTTCCAAGGTCATTTCTTTGACATCTTCTTTAGGCGCCTTCACTTCCTCTACCTCTACTTCTTCTCCTCTGACCTCAAACTCTTCAAAAGGGGTCTCCTCTTCCTCGGCCTTCACCGGAGGAGGCGCTGGGGTGTTTTGGACAACCTTTTCGGGTAATTTTGGAGCGACTTTAACGGTTTCTGGTGTAGTTTTGGCCTTCAGGTCACTCGTGGACAAAGTTTGGGCCAATTTGAGTCTTTGTTGGTTAAGTTCTATGTGGAAATAAATCAGATTTAAGCGTAAATTGCTAAAAATTGGATTGTAATACCTTTTTCTCGTTGAGCCATCTCTTTCAACTCTTTCTCAATCTTATCCTGAGCTCGGATATATCTCTTTTTAGGTTTTTTCTCTTCCTCCGAATCCACCTCATCATCTTTGGCTGGTTCATCCTTGATGGCGAGGGTGTCCATCACAATCGATTCCTTTCCGGGTGTCTTAGGAGAGCTTGGACCTCCCTCACCAGGCTCTGACACCTCGAAATTCTTTGATAGAACCAACCTGGATCCTGATCGAAGAAATCTTTGCATCGATCCATATTTTCCCCCTTTATTAGAAATGTTAAACACATAGGAATTGTAAGGGGTAGGCGTAAATGGGGATTTTGGTGAATAATTCCATGTAGCAGATTGTGGTGGTGTGGCCCAAGAATTCAGAGAGGTCAGAGAATTTGACCTCATAGGTTTCATATCAAGATTTGGAAGGATTGGCTTTGATTTAGGGCTGGTAGCCGGTGTTTTGACCTCTTTTGGAATTGGGGAAGATGTCATCAGAGGCTCTGAGATGACATGGACTTCCGCAGGAGGCTCTTGCGACAACGCCACCGCCTCCTCAAATACATCATCAATTATTTCAGCCTCTTTGGACATCACTTCCTCAGGTTTAGGGGCCTCCTCAACCTCTGGAACAATCTCACCCTGATTAGTCGATGTGGAAGTCTGAAAAGGATTCAAATTCCATTGAATTACACGCAAATTTCAAGTTCAAAATTAAATATGGTATTTTTAAATGAGTTTCAAACTCACCAGAGTATTTTTTCGCCCCTTTTTGAGCTCCTCCTCCCTCTTCATGTCCTCCTCAATCTCCCTCTTGAGCCGATCCGTCGCCATCTTGTATTGCAGGTCAAGATCGTTCCTTGCCTGACCCGTAATACTCCTTTGGAATACGGCCCGAATTGATTTGATTGATGGTACCTTCTCCTCGGGTGTTTTTTCTCTAATTTCTTGGCTCCTCGCTGGAGATGGCTCTTTCTCTGGTGTGGTAACGTCACCCCCGCCACTGACACTCCTCTTCTCCCTCCGGAACTCCTCTTCCCGCTCTCGAGCAAGCCTAATCTCACGTTCTATTGGCGTCTCCGACACGCTGAACCGGATTCGTGACTCCTCAGGCTCATCCTCATCTTTCTTTACTTTTTCCGACTCTTCCTTGACCTCATCAATTGATGGCGAGGCTGCCATTGAAGAGGCTGCAGATTTCTCATCAATATCAAATGACATTTCTTGCTCTTCCTCATGAAATGAAGCGGAGAAACCACCAGAATCCCTCGAATGTGGCGAAGTTGTGGATCTATTGACCGAATCAGAGGTTTGATCATGATCCGAGTTCGGTGCAATGAGCTCTGGCTCTGGAGATGCTGAAAATACAATGTCCTGGGAGGGTGACACGGTCGGGGTCGACCCAGAATTGAATTCAAAATCAAATTCATCGCTAACCGACTCGAAATCCGAGTCCCCGCCACCACTCCCACTTCCTCCGGTCACTTCTTTATTGCCATTTGCTCCTGATGTTGAATATGATCGTGTGGAAGTGTTGGTGTTGTGTAATTCCAATTCTCGAAGGTGCAGTTGCTCAATTTCATTGTTAATCTGATCAATGACAGGTTTCTGTACAGAAAAAAAAGAGATTTAATGAAAAAATGCACTACACGCGACAAAGTATGTAAAAAGATTTCAACTTTCCCCCTCGGCTCGATTTGTTAATTGTCAACAATTAAACGTACAATGATCAATCCTCACCTAATGCAGTTTCACTCTGAAAAAAACTCACGATTCCTTTTCTAACATTAGCTCTCCTACTGGTTTAATTGTAAGAGTATTGGTTGTTTGTTTTGTTTTTTAAATCTGGCTGAAATGGAAATTTGTAATGCACACACTACTTGTGTTTATTTGCATACAATCTCTCGATTGGCATTTGCAAATACCGTACACAAATACCTTCATATATTAGCTGAACTCACATTATATTACTACTACTTGAGATCAAAACAAATATAATTCTAATTAACCCTAATTAATTTTATATATATTTTACTATCAATGATTCATCCTTGAGCATAATTTGATAAAGTGCTTTTTACCTGTATAGTGTATGTATATACCCTAAATTACCTTTATGATAGTGCATATAAATATATACCTACATCATAATAATGTATACCTATTGTACTAGTATTGTATTGTACTACCTAGTACCTATCGTACATATTATAATTATATGTAGGGTACATTAAATTATATTAATATTAATTAGCATAAGAATATAAATTGGACTTTAAAAAAATATATATTATTTCGAATACCCTTTCCTACTAAATTTGTACTAAATTAGTGGATTTTTCCTCCAAATAATCATAGATATTCCTTGCTTCCTACCATATAAAACCCATACAATATGCATTATATTAGTAAATCATGGGGAAATATCGCAAAATAATACGAGCATATTTCGCCTGAATTGATTCAGGATTGAGATTTCTTATTCATACCAGTGAAATTGAAAAACTTATGTAATATAGGGGCAAAAACAAGCGCTTTTCATAGATAAAAATCGTAGAATAAAAACCGTTCAAAAAACTGGTATGCATTAGTGTCCTAAAGCTAAAGGGAAATTGAGATTTCTTATCAGACGTGCATGCTACCGATACCTACTAATACTACCTATACACAAAATATGAAATATATCATTATGATTCATGAATATGGATAAAATCCTTAAATATATCGTATGGCTAATCATAAGCGGAAATTTGCGGAAATATTTCACCTGAGCTCAGATTCTAATCTCAATTCCCAATCCTTTCTTTTTCAAGTTTCCAATGCATGGGGGAAATCCCACGCTTTCAATGCTACTTGCATATTCTTATACTAATTAATAA
>JAAZTK010002115.1:0-11969 GCA_036507255.1 Megalothorax incertus
CGGGAGGGAATCTCGGGTCATTCTGTGCTCTCGGAGTAACAAGTAAATTCCAAATGGACCATTGACACGGAATGCTCCCGCCAGGAGCTTCTGATGCGGCCCCGAAATCCGCCCGCCCACCCCGCCGCTAATCATTCATCACAATCTCGACTGATAAATGCTCCCCGTCGAGAACTGCTCCTACTTGTTTGCTTATACTGCTCCTACTGCTAGGTATACACCGGGTGAATCCAATCCAATTTACTCAATACACATCCCTCCGTCCTCCGCTTGGCCATATATTTCACAATATTTCACTCACAGATATTAATAGTAAACCACAGAGTGGAGCTCCATTTACTTAACCCGAAAAACCACCTTTGGCTCCCCTGGACTTTCGGATTGAATCAGGCGGAGGGAGCTCATGGTCAGCAATTGATAATCATTTGGAGATAATTTTACTTTTTTTGTGGTACGAGGATAAAAAACACCCGGGTGTGCCCGGGAGTCGAACTCTCTTTTTTTCAATCATTCAATTGTAATATGAAATTCAATTTATTCTCATATATGATTTCACTCGGGTTAAATAGGCACGGGCCCGCAATCCATTAGGAATCAAATGTGCAAATACTACTACTTTGTACTACGTACTACGTACCTTCCCCGCCCACCCTGTCGAATTTGATAAATATTTTTGAGACTCCCTTGGCGTGGATTGATAAGCCAGACATATAGGAAGGCGGAGGAGGAGGATTTGGGATTGGATTGGATTCCCTGGCTCTTATCTTATTCATTTTCATCGGAACGGGATGGATGTTTTTGTAGACGATGACGAATTAGGCATCTTTCTCCCAGATCATGGGTAGGCAGGCAAGGCAGGTAGGTACGCACGGCGCATCAGAATTCAAAATACACGGAGAGAGATGTTACAAAATGCAGTTATCTAATTTTGACACTCTTTCTGGAGGAGGAGGAGATAAGGAGAATCGGGAGACAGGCCGATCTGTTTGGGAGATCGGCCGAGTCAGCCATTTATTCGGCGGAGCAAAGTGCGGAGCATACAAAATAGAGCACATTTCTCTCTCTCTCCGGCCGAGAATTTGTATAAGAAATGTATGTGCATTCATTCGAGATGTTCCTCCGGATAGGAGTAAGGCCCGGGAGTTTAAGTAAAAGGATGAGGGAGCGGGGGGAACATTGTATCTCATTCTCACTTTTGATGTGTTTGCTTATTAAATTCAAGATTTGCTCGCCCTTTTATGGGCCGCCAGACGGGGACGCGAGCAAAGTGTCAGTTTAACGGGTGATAACCCGAACCCCTTTGTTCGGCCTAATATCTAATATCACTTTTATAACAGCTCTCTCTACTAAATGAAATGTTTAGCAATTTATTTTCTGTCTAGCCTCCCTCGCCTTGAAATGTTTATATTTAAAATTCTTCTTCAACTAATCTAATATATTGCTAACAATATTTACTTTTGATAGGATTTTTCAATTAAATTAAAGCCTTAATTTAATCCATACCTCCATATACTAATATATGGCGTATGCGAGTACATCAGATCAATTTAAATGGATCGAGAACTGTTGAGCAAATTAAATAAATATAATATCGTGTACATATCCGGAAAGGAGGAGGGGGGGATCGTCGTAAATCCCGATGGTGAAGCATTTGAATTTGACACTTTGAAACTCCGAAACAGCCGACATTTCTCGCGGACGAGACGGATATTGGGGAAATAACCATATTTATATATTCGTAGGATTAAACGAGGCCGAGGATGAATGCTAAAATAATACATGGGAAAGGATTTTGGAGCTTGTTCGTGCAACAGATGCTAAATTTAATTATTTATCCTTAAACAATTCGATTATATGGCATCTGGACCGGAGAGTTTGAAACATCCGACGGACGGACGGACGCAAATGCAAAGCAGCGAAATTAACCCAATTTACAATTTTGGTTTGAGCCCAAACATGAATTTAAATAATTAAACGAGTGCATTGATCGAAATATTTGGGGAAAGGATTTTTAACAGGGTTAGCCTCGAAATCCCCCCAAGGGACCATATAATATTTGATCTATAGATCATGTATTAAAGTGTAATATCAGATCCGCATTTGCAAGATTATACGACGGAAACTCATATGCATTTTACATATTTTTGAGGGAGGGCTCCCCAATTCTTTGAAAGCCGAGAATACTCAGGAGGATCCTGAGAGAGTTTAGTGTGTTAGAATGCCCCCGAGCTACATATTAAACTTGTAATCTTTCCAGCCCCTGAAAAATGAGATATAAAATTTATAAATCCATATATTGCTTAAAGTTTAGGAGGGGGAAATTGGGTTTGGGATGAAGAGGAAATGAATTGGCAAGTTTAATATTTTTTTAAATCTCCCATAAAAAAAGCTAGGTTTGAAGATTTCCTTTTAATATGATCCATAATAAAAAACACGAATCGAAAGGTCGTAGTTTTGACTTGGCATAGAATGATTTATTAAATGAAATCCGCCAAAAACATGAGACACAAACTTACTTCAAAACAGACAAGTTTAAACTATTACTCCTAAAATAATTATCATATATTTAGGAAAATACATGTTTGTAATATTAAATTATGGTAATCGAGACGAGACGAGAGTGACAAGTAAAAGTTGCATAAATTTTGAAATTAAACTAGGCATTCCTAAGTAAGTATCCACTATTGTAATTTGTGCTTAAAGTTTTAAGGTAAATGATTTCAAATCACAAAAATAATCTATTTTTATTTAATTTCAAATTAACCCGTCTAACCCTTAAACACCTACTTACTCAATAACATTAAATAACACATATTTACGTAATTCTTTTCAAACATTTTTGCAATTATTGCTAAAAGTTTCCTTATTCACATATAAATCCTTAAATATTCTTAATATCGAGCTAATCAATAAATCCTACGCTATCAGTAAATATTTTAAGACAAAGAAATGTGTGTGTTTTCACAAATATATTTTTTCAGCGCATATCATTGTTGTTTTAAATGCATAATTACATAGAGATCTATATGATAGAAATAAAGTTTTTTTAATGTACAGTCTAAAATGGGGATCTAGAACTATTTTTATTTTGTATTAGAAATTGTACGAGAAAGAGAGATTCTTTTTTTTTTCAAAAAAATTAATAAAGTTACATAATAGAGTTGAATGACTTGATTAAAACCACCCCAAAAATTACTCTCAATTCACCTATATCTACGTCCTAATGTATCGTACGTAGTAGTATGTAGTAGGTATTAGTAGTAAATATATGTGAATAGAATATATTTATTTATTTTAGAACAATCTGAGAATCATTCTTGTGTCTATTTACATGCTTGTTGAGCAATCTATTCTTTTCTTTAGTCATTTCTCTATATGTAATTTGGGAATGAACATTTCTTCGCCTTAAATATTACCTACATATTCCTATATCCTATATCTAACTACAATACAATCTAATTAAATTCCTTAGTCTTATTTATAGCACAGCAATATTAGGACATAATTAAATTTAAATACGAGAATTCTTAAGTCCTAAGTAAACTGAAGAAGAGAAAGTGCGATCTACAGTTAAGTATAATAATCGTTGTTGTATTGTAAAAGGTACATTTCTCCTGCATTCTTTACACATATCGTATTTTACACAAATTCTAATTTTTCTAATAACGAGTATACAGGTTAAATTCACAATATTCATTCAGTTTCTTAAGTAGATAGTCCCTCTACAATGCTACATAAGTATTATAATTGCTAGTATATTACATATTGGAATTTTATGACTTTTTTCAGCCATTTTTGACTCCTCTTGTAACGCTTTATGGTAAATGCCTTTAAATCCAATAGGATTTAGCAGAATTCCTTAATTAATACTTAAGTAGGATTAATTAGTAAATTAAACACACACTCTCTCCATTATTTATTTCTAAATACCTATATTTCAAAATCGCAAAATTTCACAATTAATATATTGACTTTCATTCAAAATTTTTCATCCGAATAAATTTTATAAATAGATTTGTATTTTAGACTTCAAACTCAAAAATTATTCTATTTTTTTTTACCAAATAATATCTATATAGGTAAGTATTATATTTTTGTATTCCTCTCCAATGTCGACATTTTGTAAATCAAATTCATTTTTGGGATTTTGACCAAATTCCTCACTTGCCGAATTACAAAATATTAAGAAAACAAGGTTCAAAACTTGCACGAGGAAAGGTGGATTTAAAAAATTTAAAACCCGAACGGACTTATTGATTGGCCCAATATTTAATAATATTAAATCCTATCCATACATTTATTGCTTTAATTTGAATTTGGATTCCCTTAATTTTTGAATAAAAATTTTAAGATTCGTTGCATTTAATTAATTGCATTTCGATACACTTTCAGGCTACCTCAACAAAGACTTGTAGATTCAACCCAATTAACACCCAATTGCACATTTCCACGCTTTTTAAAAAATATAGATTTTTTCCTACCTATTTTTATAGCTATTTGCTTATTGCTAATAGTTGACTAAGCGCCGAGCTCCCGGCTTGACCTTTATTTTATTGCTACACATTTGTGTAAATTCTTCGATGGCACAACTCGTTGTTTCGTTCCATAATTTTATTGCTTAAGGAATTTTAGAGTCTCAATTTCAGATCAAGCCTAAGAAAAGTCTCATTGCCTACATTTTTATTGCTTGTCGAATAGTCTCCTGAGGGCGAGGAGTTGTCACCCCCGCGTATACCTCGGAAGTATTACCTCCCGAGTGCGGGAAATGCACTCTTCATTCGCCCTCATCTACTGTACATCATTGTTTAGTTCATTTGTTTGACGGATTTAACCATTTGTTTCCCTCCTGATGGAATCTCGAGTTGAGATACTTCAGGGGAGACTAAAAATACACCTTAACTAGTTAGATTTAACTAAAGAGTACATCATTGTTTAGTTCATTTGTTTGACGGATTTAACCATTTGTTTCCCTCCTGATGGAATCTCGAGTTGAGATACTTCAGGGGAGACTAAAAATACACCTTAACTAGGTAGATTTAACTAAAGGGTTTAAAGGACTAGATTATTGCCTATTTACAGCATGTAGAAGACTTGCGTTTAAATGCTCCGACTAGAGTTTAATAGGAGTTTTTTACCCGAAATTCAAAAAGACCTTTCTAAAATTATGAGAGTGCTATACACGATATTAGTGGTAATACAAAGGTATTGAGGTTAATATGTATAGAGGTGAATTCCCTCGGGTTGGACCCCCACTTTAATGATCAATCTGCAATGGCTTTTGTTCAATATGGCCCAAATTCCTCAAGAATTAGCCGTATATCAAATTGGAGATATGATTTCGGAGGGACCAACCTCAGGAATGCTCATCAAATGACTAGATGAAACTCTTGGAATAGGAATGGATGGCAAATTCTCGAGGGTTTTAAATCTCCCTGTTAATGTCAGCTCCCCTCGCCTAATTGGAACTTGAATGGCAATTGCCCTTTGAAACTTTAGATCCCTTCAAATAATTACTTTCCTTCCCTAATGTCTCCCCATTACAACAAAGCAATCTTTCTATGACCCACCTACATACCCCCAATGTGGACTGGGGAAAAATAAGAAGAGATTTTAAAACTGCACTCAATCCTTGCCAATTTCCAATTTTTTTCATGCATATTTTTTTTACAATCTACTAATTAATACTGGAGTGGATTACGTGACAAACTGACGAATCTGACGACGACAAATTGACATGTAATTATATGCCTAATAAGTGGTTAATGCTTTTTTTACACACGCGACTCAGAACCCGACCCTTAATTACTATATATTAGAGTTCACAATGCACGACTTATACGTATGAAGCTTTGTACATGTTTTATACAATGTGAATTAGTCACTCTTTGGTTGATTGCACTGTGGCCCTCGGATTCTGCAAAGATCCTATTCCTAATGCCTAGAGAAAGTTGTACTGAGGGATAGTTTTTTCGCTGTAAACGATTTCTCACTTTAATATTTAATTAATTTCTTGGACTATAGCTTTAGAAAGGTTTTATTATGAGAGCCCTATTCAATGACAACATTTATTATCATTGGTTTCAATTTTGGCCAACTCATTTGACCAGGGTGAGGTCAAGTTTGCCCACCCACTTTTTTAAAACATTCTAAAAGCCCCAATTTTAACAGGGAAGAGAAATTTTGGGGAATTTTTTTCGTCTTCTTTTGGAATATAAAGTCAAATTTTTTTAATCACATCCTGTAGAGAAAAGAATGTTTCGTCGGATGTGATAAAAAATTTTGGCTAATTTAAGGTCAGGTCATTGGTATAATGGTTCTTCCAGGTCACCGAGTGGCTGAAACCTTTATTTTTTCACTAATAGAAGACATCTCCTTGTTATTCAGGGCTTTTTCTTAAAATTTTGATTACAATATGAAGAATAAACTTTGAGGTATATTACTATTTAATTTTATAGTCGGTGGGTCAAATAAGGAGGTCACAGGGTCAATTTTTTTAAGGACGCCGTTTTTTAGAGGTTTTTGGGAGGGAACTTTGAAGACCTCTGGAAGACCATGGGATTTAGCTGGAGACTTTTAATTTTTTTTATTTTCATTATGAGATATTAGGCTATAAATAATTGAAAATCCTGGCCTTAAAACTTTGTTAATTAAAAAGTTATGAAATATTCTACCCGAAATTATGTTTGGAAAGTGGTTTTTGGGTAGCCTCTACTTCCGGGATCACTGGAGGGGGCATGGTTAGGTCAAAGTGTACAAAATTTGGCATCAGAACTTTTACAAGATTTTTCTTCCAGCCAAAAAAAATCCCACCCATTTTAAAAAATTTTCGCTAGAGTTATAAGCATTTGAAATCGTTTACAGCGAAAAAACTATCCCTCTGTAGTACAATATTTACATATTAATTACAAGTATTTAGAGCATGCACCTGACTAGATTTTTACACTATTATCAAAAGGTAAGTACTAGTATTAGTATCAATATAAAGTGCAAGAATTATATAGAAAGTGGAAGTATTTGAGCAAAAGTTTGAAAGATTTTAAAGATTTTTAAATAGAGATATTTAGAGTTAATAGATATTAATAGGTATGTTAAAGAGATAGAGAAATTAGAGTGAAATTTACAATAGAAAAAGTAGAATTTGGTAGAGAGAATTAGTAGTAGTACAAGATAGGAATCCCCATAAAGAATGGGTTTGTAGAAGTATAGAAATTGAAAGATTGGACATGATAGATTGACAAGTAGATTGAAGAATTTTGATAGGAAATATATAGATAAAGATTTCGCCTAAATAGAATTTAACTCTGATGCAGCGGCAATTACTCAAATTTAATTAGAGATTGCGAAGGGCTGCTGTTTTAAAGCGAATGATTTTTAGATGGAGGAAAGGTGTAGGACAATCACATACATTTAGACACAAATACGATAGATTTATAGATGAGAAATGTTGGATATAAAATAGAGAAAGTGTGAAAAAAGAGAGTGAAAGATTGAGATGACAAAATATAGTATAAGCAATTGAAATGCGAGAGAAAGGATAGAAATATTAGTTTAGGTATAGTTTGAATAGAAGAATTATTTAGTATAATTCGAGGAGGTTTTGATAAATTAGCTTTTGTACCCATTTAACTCCCCTCAATCTTTATTTCCCCCCTAGTTCTTCTCGTATCCGTTCCTCCTCATTTAGAATGCATAGGGAAATTCCTTTCTCTTTCCCCCCTCATACTACATATGTCCGCGTATTTACCTTTTAAATTTCAAGAGTAATTGTATAAACACAGCTCATTTGGAATTAATGTAATTCTAAAAGGGATATCCCATGCTCCATCAAATAGCTCCACAAATAGCGTGTAATACAAGGGGGATACACAATGCATCTCGTTCTCGTGAAATGCTATTAATTTGAAGTGCAAATATATTTAGACATTGTACAATTTTGAATTGAATGTGTATATAGGATCGTAGTGGGTACAATGCAGCTGAATGCAAATGTATTTCCTATTATCTACTACTAGCAAGTATGAAGGAAGTCCGCGATCTTGAACAATATTTTGGGGGAGCTGTGCATTTTAAGCCCCTCAAAATATCCATATATTCTATAACTCATAATACGAGGCTAAATTACAAGTGCCAATGCTCGTACTACCAGTGTATTGTAATATAAACATTGGGCACATTTTGGAATGTGTATTGAAGTAATGGTGAATTGGGGCTGTTTGGGTGTATGGGGGCTCGCACTCAATCAAAGTCAGAGTCAATGAAAGGGCGCTCTAGATTGAATGGCAAAACAAACCCATCGACACCCAGCTCCAATTTCCAGGTACCTATTTATACCTATTACTTTTAGATATTCAAAAGCCCTGCTGGACATTTTAGAGTCTAATCTTGCATGTTCGAAGCCTACATGACCGATCCTGAGCTCGCCATGTCCCCCGTCAAATAATAAAATTTTAAATAATAAAATCTGAGGTTTATTATTGTAAGTAAAATACTTAGGGTAACTACCATTAGGAAATGGTATTTGGAAATATAAGCCAAATTACATTGGAAAGTATTAAAATAAGGAACCCCACAGAGCTCGAGGAACTCGAGGAACTAATTCAGGTTTACAGGTAAAACTCTTATGGATATTTTTATGATTAAGGGAATTGCAAATTGAATTCTGCGGTCAAAAAACAACAAGGCTTTACGGAATTAGAATACAAGTAAAATAAATAAATTCCCGTCTAGATTTTTTGACAGGATTCATTTCATTTCAAGTAGCCTTTATTGTACAGCTAATGAATTCATTTCTTTTTTGGAATGAAAAGAATATGAGGGAATTCGAGCTCTTTCACTCTGGCT
This sequence comes from Megalothorax incertus, assembly GCA_036507255.1. Taxonomy (NCBI): domain Eukaryota; kingdom Metazoa; phylum Arthropoda; class Collembola; order Neelipleona; family Neelidae; genus Megalothorax; species Megalothorax incertus. The sequence continues at coordinate 8,842 of JAAZTK010002115.1, forward strand.
TTTTCTACTCTTTTGTCCTCCTCCTTACACTACAGACAATAGTATCTGGTAAAAGCTAAGATTAAAATATGCACAAAAAGTGTGCAAGATGAACGAGTGCATTACGAATGCCTTTTTATGTACATTGTGCTTTCTCCTTTTTACTTATTGCTTACAGAAGATTCGTTGTCTTGAAACAATCCACGGTCTACGGCCCTATTTCGCCAAGTTTTGAGCAAGGGGAGAGACCGGGATGACTTATCCTATGTAGTATAATATATATTCTTTATGCTATATAGAAGTATTGCATTAGAAAGGGCGGAAAAGGAACTTTCCCCACCTTCTTCCGTTTCGCCCAAAAAGCGCATTTGTTCCAATACAATGCTACAATTTCTAAATTCATTCATCCTCTATATAAAGTAGTACCCTATACCTAATTCGATGCATTTACTTGAGGGAATTAAATTAGAATACCCGTAAAAATGACCTTTGAAGATTGCATTGGACTTGATCCTTGAAAGGGAGAAATTTTGGAGGTTTGTGCAACTGGTTTTTTCCAATACTCGTTCGAAAACACAATAAATTCCGCGAGAAAGGCTTTAATATGAGGTCAGGGTCGAATATCTGGCCTATAATGGAGCTTTATAGCTACAAAGAGTGACCACGAGCATGGATCGTAGTAGCTAATAACAAGTTAAAATGGGGGGAAACTCATCGATCAAATCAAATCAAGAGAATGATGATTAATTGGAGCTCGAGTGAGTTTGACTACTTGTTAAATTCCTTATTAAATGTTAGGCTGTTACCTTCAAGCTATAGAGAGGTATAGCCAGGAAAGCCACAAGTTTGATCTCGATTTCTTCAAAACAAGTCCAATCCAATCTACATTGTATTTCAGTAGCTCCGAAGCAAAATATAATTCTCATAAAAGGGCAGGGCTAAAACCCCCTTCACGCTTCTTCGTGTAATCCTCTAATCTGCCCTGTACACTATGCTACCTACTACTACACGAGGGGTGAGGACAAGTTCAATTAATAATATTTATGCCTATTGTTTTCCGCATTTATTTATTCCTTCCTTTCCCATTAATCACTCCAAGTTCTTCTGCAAGTAGAAAGGCCCCTCATTAGAGTGCCTGCTTAGATCTTGCAGATTTTAGCTAGCTAAATTTACGGTCCCCGCGACACAGGTGGTGGATATTTTAATAAGAAATGGGGAAATGAGCCCGTCAACTGACTCGAATTTTAATTTGGACCCGAGCTCCTTGAAGGATTTCATCGAGGATAACAAAATTGCCGGGCTAATTTGATAGTATTATTTTGACCAAGATGGACATATTTCTTCTTCCTTGAGATGATAATTCGATTGTCCAATCACTTATTGAAGAAATCTCCTCGAGTTTGTGGTGTAAAATTAGAAATCTCCTTTGAAATGTACAGCTAAATGACTCAATTGCTCTTCGTCGAGTCGGTTGTCAATCAGAGGATCTTTTTAACTTGCAAATTACATAATGGGGCCGTCCCCTGAAGTCTGAACCCATTAAACCCATTTAAGAAGTCATGTAAAGACCAATTAATTTCCTACCCTCAAGAGTTTAACCCAAATGTTTAAAAAATAGGGATAGCATTTCTTTATGAAATCAATCAAGCTGAGCCGATTTCAAAAAACAAGTATTTATAATGCAATAAAGAGCTCCGATATACCTATGAAATAAAGGTTTTGCATACAACTTTTTTAAGACCCCGAATTTCCCTATTTATGCCCGGACTCTGGCCAGGAATCAACCTAGCTCTGAGACTTATCAAGTATTAATTTGAGCTGACTATATAGTCCTCGTCGTCGCTGGCTAGGTCTCGGGCTGTGAGTGAGTGAGTGCTTTCGATTGAGACTTTGATTAAATGCCAGCCTCTTCTTTTTTCCGAAAAAAAGAAAGATAATCGATAAATTGGCTATATATTCCTACCCTGAAATAAGACAAGCCGAGTTACACAATGAGAGAGCCAAAGTTGTTGAAATGCCCCCATTTAAATAAAGTAACCAACTCCCTCGAGTTGAGAGGGGCGGGGCGAGGTTTGCCTTAATTTGCAGGGCTAGGGGGATATAATTTTCTTATCAATTGAACATGTCTTGCAACCCCTGGTTAGTTTACCTCTAAACCATGGCCCTATCCTACTACAAATAATCCAATTTAATATTCCCCTGAGTTGGTTTGGCTCCTTAATGAGATACATTTCTATTTATTGTATTACAGTACTACGAGTACAAGATAATATCATTAGGAGTGAAATTCAAACTATGCTAGTTTAAAGATATAATAAAATACAAGTTTAAATTCAAAAACTCGTCACGGTCTTCAACTGGTGTGCTCTGGGTTGAATCTACAGGTCTTTGTCCATAGGTTTTTAAAATGCAATTAATTATTCGTTGTGTTATATTGCTTTTATCGTAGTAGTAGGGACGAAATCAATCATAAAGATTTACTTTTTGAATCCTCCTCCGTTAAATACTATAATAGGCTTTTTTTATTCTATGCATAATCCTTGAAAGCTCCTTATTTCGATAGAATGGGTCAGGATTTGAGGCGTTTTTCAAGCCCTATCCTTTCTTAGTGAGGGAGGATGGGAGGTACTGGGGGAGAAGATGTGAAAGGGCCTGATTAGAGCCGCTGGGGACCAATTGCTTGACTTGTATACAACAGTGTAATCCCCTAACCTAGCTTCCCTCGCCTCTCTAGTTGAGACATACATTGAGAAACCCCCTCGTGACCCCTTAATCTCCTTCTCAGCTCCTCATGTCCCAACAAGTTAGGCTCAATCCCATCCCCCCTTGAAGATAGGGTCTCCTCCAGCCCAGTTTGTAACCTGATCCCACCCTCTTGACTATAAAAATAGGGCCTGGATGATAGAAATCTTTAATTTCTGTATTAAATCGCATTGGGACAAGGGAGGGAATTGATCAGGGGACGTGTTCCTTTAAAAAAAAAGCCCATAAAGATTATAAAATTCAATCCTTTTTTCTCGGAGGAGGAGGTCGAAAGGAACCCGGGTTGGGAACTGAGAAATTTAAAAGATTTGAAGATAAGGAATTGGATTTTGGAGCGTGCAACAGCGTACTTTCTCACTCCCCGACACATTGAAAACAATACAAAT
>JAAZTK010002116.1:0-11968 GCA_036507255.1 Megalothorax incertus
AAAACGTTTTGTAATACAATTACATTGCATTGCTTTTTTAAAACGTTTTGCAATACAATTGCATTTCATTGCTTTTTGAAAACGTTTTAAAAATGTTTTGCAATGCTATGCAATTCAAACGCATTGCATTGATTAAAAACGATTTCCCCGTCTTCTTGAGTATGCATTGACTCAACTGGCCCCAGCTCCTAATTGTTTGATTAAAAATGTTTCAATCTAAGGATCAATCATTTAATTTTGAACATTTATTCAATACTTGAGAGTTGAGATATTAATCCTAAATGAGATTGAGTCAAATATAATATCAAAACTTTGCAATTTGATATTGTAATTTTTTGGAATTTAAATCTTAATATATTGGCCCTATAGGATGATACTTCCTTTATTAAATTATAATATAAAAACTTTCCATCTTGTTTTGTATTCAAAAGCTTATTTACTTTATTAACCCCAAATCGGTCACATCCAAATAAATCCACATGAATATAAAAAAGTTGTTTTCCAAATGGATTAACTTGCTCATTCATCTTCAAGCACTTCAAGCACTGCCCACTATCATCTTCATTCCAGTTCTTTTGGCCAAATCGGAAATATTCCAAAGTCCTTAATAGGACATATTCTCATTGTTCTCAACAAAAACACTCAGGGTTGAAGATACTACAATCTCACATTTCACCATTTCAAAATAAACCATCGCGTCGTAGAATTCTGTACTCTAACCGCACATTGAGGCTTGGGATCCCTTTCAAAGAGAAATATTTACATTAATGTCCCTTAATTAGCCCCAAGTGTGTATTGGTCCATTCATTGGAAAAACATTGAAGGATTCTGGGGAAATTGGGTGCCCTTTATCCAGTGTCAAAATATTTGCAATTCAATATCTCTTCAATATCATCAAGGGTAAATACAATACGCATTTGGTACTCGTATTAGTGCATACTATTAGTACATGTTCAATGTTGCGGATTCCCCCTAGCCCTTAAAATTACGTGGCTAATTAGGATTAACGATCGGCCTCCACAACAAAGTGTCAAGCTCATGACAATTGACGAGCTAATTGGGCCGAGTTTCAGGGAAATTCTCTAATATCCCAATATTAAAATTATTTTGGCACGAGCCCAATAGGGTTAATTCGTGACAAGTGCACACCACTTGACTCTCCACTCCATGATTCTCTATATTATAAAAGAGAATATTCAAATCTAATTCGAATATTTCGGATCCAACCAGAACCAGATCGGGCTCATCTACTCTGGTAGTAAGCTACTAGCCTTTTTGAAGATTCCTCAAAGACATGCGTTTGCACAACCCGAGAGATCACAGTAAGAAATGAAACCCGACTCGGGAGAGACCTGCCCAAACTCACTCCGGAGGTGGCGAACCAAAACTTCTCCCGACACCCCATAAAATACATTAAAGAATATATCATCTCATTTCGACTAATTTAAAAATTGNATCATCTCATTTCGACTAATTTAAAAATTGTCAACTCTAATTTGCAACATCAAAAGCAAACGGACCGGTACCTGAAACGGATATCATCGAATGTGATTTGGCATCTTATCTGGAAAAAAATTGAAAGGTAAGGAATCTTTACAAATCCTAAGAATAAGATACTGGAACATATTTAAGGGGGAATTTGGGAAGTGCCATATTTTGTATTTTGTATTGTAAATTGCGCAAAGTATTGTAGTAGTACATAGTATTTATGGGTGCAGAGGAAATACATTCATCTAATCATTTATTGAATGATTCTGCCTCTAACTTAAGTTTGCATTATACCACAGAAATATTATTTAACACAGGTTTGAATAGTAAATGGTTAGTATTATTATAGTATATTAGATAAAAGTTTGAGCATTGTTTGATAAGCATCAGAAACGGTTAATAAGCTCTCTGGAGTAACATTAAAAATAATAGAATAATTTAAAATACATACTATTGTATACGAGTATACTTGCAACATATCATCGATTTTAAATTTGTAATTACTCTTTGAAGTTTGAATACAAAATGCTCAGGATGGATGGAGGATTTATTAATTCTCTGGAATTAGTGAACGTTGAACGCGTCCTTAATATGAAGCTAGATTGAAAAATTATACTGAGGAATATCCTGACTAAATGATTGATTAAACAAGGTAGAGATGCCTTGAGCCTCCTCCCCGATTCTTATATGCAAATATTTCCCCTCATCTAAATTGAAGCATACCCCGTCTTGATTAATGTTATTACATGTATTTTCAAGAATAATCTGCAAATTTAGTACATCATCTGTAGGACGTAACGAAGAAAAGATTTTTGAATTCTAGGAAGATTGTATCAATTTCTATTCTATCCATTTATCCATATTACAATGAAGTTATACTGTACACTATCATAAATTAGGAAACACATATTGTAGTACTGATATTATATACTACCTAATACCTATAAATAAATAGATAATCTTAACACCTTTAGCCAATCTATTTTGGAGGGAATTGTCCCTCTGACCTTTCCCATAAAAATCCGGTCAAAAACCAGATTTATAAAAATAAGGCTCAAATTGCCCATGAATCAGGTACAAAATGGCAAAATGGCTTTTTATTCCTACCCAATTTGCGAACAATTGAAATTCCTCAGGCTACTTTGTGTTGGTCTTTAAAGGCTTTCCACACGGCGGGATACGATTCCAAAAATAGTCGGAGAAATAAATAAGATTTAACAAGGAAAAATTAGTGTGTCTCAAACATTTAAATTTAACTGCCTATAATGGCTTTAAGCCATTCTTAATCATTGCAAAATTGGTTGGAGAAAAAAGTAGGGACGTAATCCACAAGAGATCCGCCTAGGACAAATAATGTTAATAAATTCGAGGGTTTTGAAACAATTGCTTGTTAAGAGTGGTCTACCAAGTAAGTGAAATCCTCCGGGATGCTCACAAATCAAGTCTCTTCTTGTTCTCGCCCGAGTAATTTGTGCTGAAAAGTCAGACTTTTATTAGGCCACAAAAACAGCAACAAAATTCATGTTTTTAAATCTCTTTCCTCCCCGACTTTTATTGCCAGGAGTCCCTTTCTTTCGGTATTATATTGCAAATTTTAGAATTATCCGCCTATGAATAGTTTCTTATGCAGAATTTACTCGAGAGGAATTTATTCAGCAAATCTTTTTGGATTTTTTGGAGCAGAGTCAAATCTCCCCCATCGGGTTTCAACATATTCACACTTCTTCTACTGATATGATCAAAATTACTGATATATATACGTATATTGTATTACTACTATATGTTCACAGTATGCTACATACATTGTTTAATATTATGGAGTTTAACTAATCACGTAAGTTCTGGCTATCTCGTATTCCATTTCAAGAAAAATCCTTTTTTTCCTACTCCTTTTGAAATTGCTATTCTCCACCAATCGGCTTTTTTACATATAGAATACTCAATCTATTCTTCTCCTCCTTCTTCCAAGGGTAATCCCATTTGTACATTGTCAAGTCCGTGGTGTACGTGGTGTGTTCTTTATTTAAAGATTGCCCGGAAATAGGGTATTCGAAAAGAGTGACCGGAAAAGGTCAGCCAGAGTTCACTCGGACAAGAGATGATTACAAGAGATTAGATATGGTTTCTCATGAAAAAAATAGATTGCTTTTACTGCTTTAGTTAAAGTTAAACCAGAAACCCGATCCCGGAACTAATAATATATCTGATAGGCAGTTCATCTTAAAAAACTTGTCGTACTTTTTTGACTTGCCCGAAAGACAATTACGGATCTGCAGATGCATGGCTTCTGGTGGTGAAGAGATAAGCCCAATATTTTAAAAAGAAAAACTCTATAAAAAAAGATGGCGAATTTAATAAAAAAAGGACGGCCAAAGTGGCTCCTCAAGTTCAATATTTGGCGAGGGGGAGACAGTTGACGAGCTAATTAAATACTCGGGGAAATGTAGAAGGGAAAGTGGAGGATCTTGTGAATAGTATTTATGAGCTCATAAAAGGCGGATAAAATCCCACAAATAATATAGGTACTACACATGTACTATATATTAGTATATCCCCGCAATCTGCTCCCTCCTCCTAATATCCGTAATCGGGATTCCTGAAGAATCTCCTCGATTTTTTTTTGGAATTTTGTGGAATTTTTTCAAGGGCTTCGAAATCCATTTTCCCATGTACGAGGATTTGATTAGCCCCACCAGATTAGACTGTATTAGCATTCAGATAAGTGAGACATTAGTTTAATGGGCTCGTTCAGTAATGGGATTAATCCAAATTTCCAAAAGCTCCTCTTTGTGGCTAGTTCTAACCGAATTTTCATCATTAATATTACGATATATTAATACTACTATTACGAGCATATAGGTTTACTCAAGGGAATTAAAAGATAGAGGAGAAGGAACTAGAGATTATTAAAGGAATGTACTGTGCTCATGTATTGTAGTATTTGGTAAATATTGAGCGAATAATACAATATATAATGGTAGATTAATTTGAGTCCATATAACATGCTCTTAATTTAATTCATCTTGTATGCACACAAAAAGGAGGGATACTCGACATACTCTACTTGGATGATAATTAACTTGCCAAGTAATTTGAGATCATTTCCTTTTAATCCCTCCAATCATTTGCGACATAACTTGAGTTTCCTAATTGGGTTTACTTGAGAGAAATGGGATAAGAACGCCATTTTGTGCTGCTCAATTAGCTCTTGTTTTTGCTCTGGATTTCAAATGCCCACAGATGCAAAAGTAGGTCATTGAAAAATTTGCATTATAAATATTTAAATATTAAGTGAATCTTTCAAGGGGGGCAAATATTCAAATTCATGATCAAAGGATTTTGGGAATTGACTTTCAATCTCGGTATAGATTTCGAGGGCCCTAGAGTCTATACTGATTTTATACTAGTGCATGGTAGATAAAAATGAATTGATTCAGACACTGGAGAGGTTTATAGATCCATAAGTCCCACATGCTACTCTTGAATCTGATACACTTAAAGATTATGTTTTTAGATGGGGCTTTGAATAATGTCATACGCTCATAAATTACCCGGGTCCATAAAGTAATCAATCCCTTTATCTCACAAAGTGATCTAACTCTATTGGTATACTCGCCTTTTTTAACTCTATATTCTAGTACCTAGATAATACATAGGTACTATAATCTACTAGTATTATAAAGGATGATAATACAATCCCAGTTAAGCCTCCTACTTTCCCAGACTCGTGAGTAAATCCTTATTGTAGCCTTTGGCTATGTACCTTTTGATGGTAATACTATAATAAGTATATCATCGAAATTGATATAGGTATGGAAAGCCTGGAGAAAGTGCTATCAATGAAGAGGATAAGTCTTCATCCTTGAATAGAAAGTAAATAAGGGGGAAAATAACCCTTGCCCTGGGCCCAAAAACTCGATACCGGGAAAAAGTTTTTGGTTTAATGTGGCTACCAGTTCGAATGTCATTATCCGTGAAAAAAGACAGGGCACAAGTGGAAACAATGTGAAATGGCCTGGGATTTGATTTATAAAAAAGGAAATCAAAGTTGATTCCGTTTTTTATATAAAAGTAAAAGTTTATGACAGATCTTTTTTGAACTTTTTGAGTAGGTTGAAGAGAAATGACAAGGTCAGCATAGGCCTAGGAGATAGAAATTCAGACAAACTTGTGCATTGAAATCCAGTTTATGAACTGGGAGGTTTAGGAGAAAGTTTCAGACTATATCTACCCGATATCTGTATAGGTAATATCCGGCGGTGATAAATATCCTCGTCGACCCTTTCTTGAAAACAACAAAAATGTACGCATAATTCATAAAAATATAATACAAGAGAATTTCCCCTTCCGGGGCTTCCGGAAAAACGCAATACGCAAATTTCCAGTGAAAAATGATTGTCTGGAGTATATGTAGGGCCAGTAAATAATTCAAAAGGATGAGAATTGGGAAATTGGCCAAAGCGAACTCTTGAAACGAGCCTCAATAAGATAAGCCCAATTTATTTAGAAAGCCCTTGTGTTTTCGTGTATTGGGCATTGATTTCTTTTGTGGTAGTACATGTTCATCCTCCTCCTCCTCTTTCAGCCAACTTTTGCCTTCAATCCCCCCACAACATTTACTCGGTTTGATTCCTAAGTTTACGTAACATGTACTACTACTCGTATACCGATATTATTTCAAAATATGTAGTACTTGGATTGAATAAGGTTATAGGGATCAAAAATGCTAGGTTTTGGTCTCGATGTCACGTTTCATCAGCCATATATTTTATGTTTCGGGCCGACCTGTCCCCAACATTTGAACTGGTTGAATTAACATTTTGAGGGGTATCCCAAGGTCAATCGACATTGGAGAAAAGTAATTCCCTCGAGATTTCTATAAGGCTTCTACAAATACTACTACATACCAATCTAATTCTACTTCTACGATACACCTATTGCGTAATTTGGAGAAATTACTTATCAGGATTCTGGGTCATATAAAAACATGTAATATTTTGATTCGGGCGTGTTGTTACTACAAGTGCAAAATTTAATGTAATTTGCATAAGGGAGTTGGGGAGGGAAAGGAGGGCTCAATTCCTTGGGGTTTCATCAAATTCTGAGTAAATTGGACTCGTGGAGGGCTTTAGGAGATAGAAGGCTGGCTGAGGAATATTATAAAATTGGCTTAATTTTGAAGGAAGATAAGGAGGACAGGCGACGATCGTTCTCCGTCAAAAAGTAATAAAAGCTTCCAAGTATGATTGAGGCTTATTAACATTTTAACAAGATCTCATTTGAGAAATAAAATGATCGCTCCAAATGAGTCCAATTGCGTAGTTATTGAGAAGTCTAATACAAGAGCTAATATAATGTATCAAGTAGGGGAAACTCCCACGATCGGTTTATTGAAGATTTTGAAATTTGTTTGAACAGTTTCTTTTTGTTATTAATTAGCCTAAAGCTATTGCCTAACTGCGTACGAACTGGGCTATATAAATACAATACTAAATTAATATCCTGTGGTAAATAGATTCAAGAAGAAATCCTATCAAATTTATTCAATATCTAGCTCGAATTGTTGCTGGATTCTTGGGATTTTGGGATTTGAATGTCTGAGCTCAAATTCAAATAGTACAATAATGGGAATTACAGTTACAATTTACAAAGGATTTCAATGTGAATTGGAAAAGTAAATGATAGGATGGTATTGAGGAGTTGCATTTCAATTGGAAGGATTTAAGGAACTTGAAATTTAGAAAAAAAAACTTTGGGTTAAATCAAGTATAAAGCATCTTTGTTTTTCTATGTTCAAACTTACAGATATAAGTATATTAGAAACCTTTAACCTTTTTGTGAGATTTGTTGTACTCGAGACGGGGAAAACTCAATAACACTCTACCCCCATAAATCCCCTATAGACAATCCAACTCCTATTTGGCACCCACTCTTAAATCCCTTTTGGACAGTGTAACAAAGTAACTTTATTGCGACTTTTTCCAGGATCTGGAGAAATTACTTTTCCAGTGAAAAATGAGGTGGAAGCCAACAACGTAGACCCTATTTCATATATATTACGATACTTAATAATGGAATATGCCATCAATCCAGACGCTTCAGACGCCTTCCTTTCCTAGGGTTTGAAATGCTAATGCATTTAACTCTTTTAACAAAAGAACACCTTTTTACATTACATTATAATTCTAAATTGAAGGGTATTGATTCCTCCAATGCAATGGTGGATACATCAAAAAAGCTTTTAAAAGATTAAAACCCAGATTTCTCCAAAAGATAAACTGAAGATGTACACTCTATTATGCTCTCTTGACATATCTATCTTTAAGTATGTATTTTTCCAGTCAAAATTGAGTCGCATTATGCATATAAATTACAAGCTTATCGCATATAGTTCAATCATCATTCCTGGAATGAATCAAATCAAGTACTTTTGCACTTTAGAATGGCTAATTGCCCCTCATTTGATAAGCCCATTTAATTTAGCACATAAAAAGTTTACGAGCTCCAGTGTCGCAGCGCTGTGCAAAGAAATGCTACTTGTTGAATCCTTATGAATAATAAATTTATCGCAGTTTCATGAGGAAGTCTTATATATTAGGATACTCGAGGTGTAGGGTTTGCTTTTAAATATTATTGGGTCGAGATTAAATTGGTTAGCGGCCAAGTTAAATGTATTTATTGGGGCCGAGGAGGAAGAGGAGGAGGGCCGGGGAAAACTAGCTCCGATTTTACGGATTTATTATGTTGGTGAGTGGTACGTTCTCATCGGGGGCTGGCGTCCACTAGGCGTCCACTGGGAATTGGCAAAGGTTAATTTTGTTCATTAAATAATAAAAATAATCTACGATACTCAAGGTCTCCTTCTCCTCCTCCTCCTCCTCCTCCTCCCAGTTTTATTACTTTGGGGGAGTGCGTGCTTATAAAGTTTGTCTTTCCTCGGGCTGGAGGAGGAGCCCTTAAAGAACTATGTAAGATATCGGGATACATGTGCGTATTAAGGCTATTTACAATTTGTTTTGGCTCTGAAATACTAGCTGTACTCACATATTTATAAAGCACACGGAATTCAGGCATCTTTAGCCGAGAAATAAATCTCGGGTGTCAATTCGGGTTTTTCGGTTTCCGCAATAAATGCTCGCTCAGATCCCCCCAGATAAAACCGGCTCATATTCAAATTGTTAAAGAAATGTAGTAATAACTTGTGTCAGTCCCGCAGAGAGAAATGATACAACTTACGAGTTTTGACAAGAGTTTTATGGAGTATTTTTTTTATGAGCCCAAATATGGGCTCATTTTGGAATTTATAGGCAAAGTATTGTACAAAAAGTTTCTTATATTTATCATGCGATATAAAAATGCAATCTGAAAATGAATTCAACTGAAATAAATGTACCTAATTTTTTGGGGAATACTGATAATTGACTCTTTAAAATGAATCTCAAAGGAGTTGTAAAAAGAGGAGCTAGACTTTACTGTAGTACATTGTAAATAAGTACAAATACTAGTACTTAAAACTATAAAAAATGTAGATTTTTTATATAGGATCCATTTATTTACTATTAGAGTACTACTAAAGTACTACGATATAATAGCAATTGTTTTTATTGTAGTAATAGGACCAGGAAAAATAGAGCTGTTAGAAACATGACGCAAGTTTATTAAGAGTCGGGGGATTTGACATAATTCAAGGAGAAGAAGAATTTTAATCCATAAAGCTTGTAACAATATATGACAGTCCAGTAGTACCCTACTACATATTATAATATGAATCTGATATTTCTGGATATTCATATGTGCAAAAGGATACGACTTAAAAGGAATTGCTCAATCGGATTTAAGCCTGTATCTTGTACTATATGTTTAGATTGTAGAGTTTATTCTACTTGTATGATTAGACAGTAGCCCCTATTTTAGAGAATAAAGCAAGCCTTAATTGAATCCTTTGCTCTCTTTTTTCTCCTACAGATCATTTGATTTGTTCACAATGAAAAATCGATACATTATTACTGGAATCGGTCTCAATTGAAATGTGCTACATTCAGTCGTCTGATTTTGAAAGTTTTGAAAGTTCTGAACAATTTGAAGCGCACTGGCCCACAAAGCAAGCAAATAAAGCCGTTGAATTATTAAATCAAACTAATGACATAATGTCCATACGCAGAAATGACAAATAGACGAGGAACTCATCTGGAAATTACTCGCATCTGAATTTGACACATGAATAGTTCCCAAAGACCAACCATACATATATAAATAAATCATCTAATTCCAAGAAATTAATGTGTGAACCCTGATATTTGGTTATTCAGCGAAATGCGGGTGATAATCCTCACCCTGCTAATTAGCATGGCAGGAAGTGCGCACTTGACCCCATCATCGACTCCTATGGACATGACCACAGACTATTCTGACTTTGATGTTGTAAATACAACAGAATTACCCTCAAATTACACGGGAATGAAGGATTCTCCTAATATTCCTATACGTGACCCACTCTACATTGTAATCCCAATCTCAGTCATCTATTCTCTCAGTAAGTCACTTTTTTATTAATTAATTTTCAGAAGAAAAAATATTTTTAATTAAATAATATTACAGTCCTATTCTCTGGGCTGATTGGAAATATTTCAACATGTATAGTTATCGCAAAGAACAATTACATGCACACTGCTACCAATTACTACCTCTTCAGGTAAGCAATTCATTACAAGTTCGGTATCAAATATCAATTGTCATTATTTCCTTGATGGAATTTTAGTCTAGCCATTTCCGACCTCCTCCTCCTCGTGTCTGGACTCCCACAGGAAATGTACCTCAATTTTTTCAAATACCCCTATATTTTCGGGGACATTTTCTGCCTGGGTCGTGGATTGGCTTCAGAGACTTCCGCCAACGCCAGTGTCCTCACCATTGCTGCGTTTACAATTGAGCGCTATGTTGCAATCTGCCACCCCCTCAGGTTTCTTTTTTTAAAATTCTAATTGGTCATTTAGACTCAATTCTTTTTTCCAAACCTTTCAAGGTCTCACAAATGGTCCCAACTCTCCCGGGTGGTCAAGACTGTTCTCGTAATTTGGTTCCTTGCTTTTGCACTTGCCATTCCACAGGCTGCCCAATTCGGCGTTGTAGATGAGGTTTTATTCCTTACCTCTTCTCCTTTTTTCATATTTCTTGATGACTATTACAATATTTTTTGGTCTACAGGTTCGAAATGGAACCGTTATTGTTCCAAATGCTTGGTGCTCCATCAAGCGAGAAACCTACCCCTTTGCGTTCCAGATCTCAATATTTGTCATGTTTGTCTGTCCAATGACAATTATCGCCGTCCTCTATATCCTCATTGGGCTCAAATTGAGAGGTCCACCAATTTCATCAAGTGTTCTCAGAGCTAGTCATCAGGATCTGACTGTAACTGCGTCAGGTCAAGTCGAGCTCACGAGAAATATCAATTTCTCTCAAAAACACGTCATCCGGATGCTAGGTTCGCCCTTTTTATTTAAGATTAGCGACTAAAATGCTCAATAATAATTTAATTTCCAGAGGCGTGTTCCGCAGCTTTCTTCATTTGTTGGTTCCCATTCCACCTACAGGTATGAACTAATTAGTAATTTAAATTTAAAATACATTACTAATATATGACTTTTAACTTTTAACTTATAATTTTCAGCGTTTAATTGCCATCTACGCAGAGCAATTAACGGGTGGACAGGTCAATGATACCTTTCTTGCGTTCTACAACGCAATACATTATATTTCCGGTAATTATATACTTCTTTGGCTTCAGATTAAATTAATTAATTAAATTGTCTACTTTACTAGGAATTCTCTACTTTGCTTCAACTTGTATTAACCCAATTTTGTATCACATTATGTAATTAAACCTATAATTATATTAAAGGTGCGATTATACAATTTTTAATATATTAAAAATGTTTTCCGGTTTAAATTTTTCAGGTCCAATAAATTCAGACAGGCATTCAAGGTATTTATTTATTAATTTTACAAAAAGTCATGTATATAATTTTCAAAATATAATTTTTAGGACACGCTCCATCAATTATTTGGACCGAAAGAATCGGACAGTGAAGGTGGTATTGGGAGGGCTTCGTCGTTACACTCCCGTAGGAGCCGATTTACCCTTCCTCAACAGAGTTGGAAGTGGCGGAGGAGACAACTAGAACCTTGTTGCGAGAACCCTGATAGCCCTGGAGCCGTTAAAGAGAATGGTTGCTGCGAAAAGTTAACAGCTCCTCATAAGACGATCATTGCCGCCGCACATCCACCACCACCGCCACAACCGACCCGCCGCGAAAAAAGGTTTAAAAACTATAAGAATAGCTTATCAAAAGGTTTATGGCCATTCTCAATTTAACAATTTTAGCTTGAGCTTCGTCTAAACTCTAACAGTCTAATGGGTTTTATGGGCCATCAATTGAGGTTCCCTTGAAAATTGGATAAACAGGGGAATAACCATAAGAAA
>JAAZTK010002118.1:0-11964 GCA_036507255.1 Megalothorax incertus
TTATTTCAACCCATGAAGAGAGACTGGTGATACAAGGAGAAAGTATAATGGGACAGAGAAAGCGCTTCTAGCGCATAGTCAGAGTAGTATACTTATACTACCTATACATGAACATAACATGGGGGCCCTTAAAAGGCCAGTCGACTAAATGGATCATAGGTACACATAACATGGGGGCCCTTAAAAGGCCTATAAATTAAGTAATTCATATTAAATTTAACATTGTGTCTCTAAATATAGTTTGAAATATATTCAATTTTATAATTCCATTTTCAACATAAAATTATTTATATTACATTTTTCTACCCAGGGTTCGAACAAGATACAAAGTTCGCCCTGCACGCGAGGCAGTATAGCTGACAAATCGAAATTGCGAGATTATTAATTATGAAACACAGACGTTGCGAGATATAATACATGATCGTATGATCATCGTACGACTTTCAAAGATTATAAAAGGTAAGCGCAGTACATTTGCATATGTATTTAACGTTTGATTCTTTACAAGACATGTCTTTGATCAAGATTTTTCTGTGCATTGCCTTATTTTATTTAAGTCTGGTTTTTTGCAATGACGTTAGTCAACCTAAAGTTCGGAGTCTAGGCTGCTACGAGTGTTTCGAGAACGGGTTAAATTATTTCATAGAGATTTATCCTCTATATGGTAATAACAAAAATTATTTTAAAATTTCAAATAACATTTCATTTTTGTAACAATAATCAAAATATTTAGTTATCAATGTATCACTTTCACAGGTGTAAGTTGGTGCGTCTCAGATGGGGAAATTGTAATAGGATTTCACGAAGATGAGTTGGCGACTTTTATTCGTGTCAGGGGGATCCACGAGTGTGACTTTGAAACTCAATCACGTAAGTGTTGGCTTATACTTATTTACAATGAAATTTAATCATAACTAATAATATAATATAAATTTGGTTCATTTGAATAGTTATATAAATTGTATATTTTATATATCTATATGTTAGTATTTTAAATATTGTAGTTAATACGCGGGTTGGGACTGCACCAATGGCTAAGCAAAGGGCCCATGTCAAGTATGAGTCTAAAACTCTACTGGGGAGGCCCTCTGCCCCCTTTATGAATTTAGACGAGTTCAATGAAGAGAAGAGTTACATTTTTGGTAAGTTATAATATACATATCTAAATTAGATAGAATTATTAGCATAAATATCTGGTATCCATAAATAGATATTAAATAAGTATATATTAAAA
Source organism: Megalothorax incertus (assembly GCA_036507255.1). Taxonomy (NCBI): domain Eukaryota; kingdom Metazoa; phylum Arthropoda; class Collembola; order Neelipleona; family Neelidae; genus Megalothorax; species Megalothorax incertus. The sequence continues at coordinate 1,235 of JAAZTK010002118.1, forward strand.
ATTATGATATGTATTTAATTAATATTATAGAAAACTATTGATATTCCTAGCAGTTTATTAATAAACTATAATATGGATATTATTAGGTAGATTATTGGCTAGATATAAGAGTTAATATTTCGTTTAAACTAAGATAAAAATTTGAAGGAATAAGCTTAGGTCATATATTACAAGGTTTCCATTTTAATAATTGTCATGAAATAATTGTGATGTCATGTAACTAATCAAATCTATTTTATATTACAGATAAAACAGGGTGCCCTTGGTATGCAGACTGTTTAGAGTGCAGTACAATCCCAACATGCGTATATTTTATGACCCAACCAAAGGACAAGTTGTATCTTTGTTTAACCTTTAGGCAAAAAGACAAATTATCCTCAGTTTTGAGCTCATTTGGACAGGATATGACTTTGAAACCTTTGGTTCAGAGTTGTAACCTAACAAATGAGGTCATCAACCACGACCGGCGTTTAGCCATAAAAGAAATGGAGGATTTAGGTCGTAATTCTACTGTAAAATTCGAGCATCTTTTGAATTTAATGGAGGTCTTAGGAGCTAAGACCCCAATGAAAAATGTGACAAGAGATATCGAGTTGGATGTCATTGCAAAGATGAAAAAATATCTCAAATTGTTCCATTCCTTGGAAGGAACTGAGGTAGATTTCTGCGATTTCATAAAAAAAGAGCCAAAAGGCTCTGGAAAATTCATGAAGCTCTCGAAAGAGCAGCAGAGAAAAATAATATCATTGAAATTGTATTTGAAACGACGCGAGAAAGTGTTTAAGGCTAGGCAGCTTGCCAGCCATCAAATACTCGAGTTCGTGAACTCCACCTTATATGGTGGGAATATAACCGTACCTCAAATGAATCTGACCGAATTTTCCCCTGGGGATATAATCTGAGATTATATGAAACATTGCATTATTTTTTTTTGTTTGTCCTAATTCTAAGATTATATTCCGACTATTTCCATTCCGAATCTAAATCCCCTAAAAAAATTTCCATTCATCTGCGATATTACATTAATTTCAAGATAACCTTTTCGAACCCAATACTCTCTTTTTATCCTGTCTGCTCCTTAGTACCTACAATATATGTTTATATATGGCCAAGCAACCATTAATTATATCTCTAAGATTTGGAATTTGCAATGCATTTTTAGTGCAACCATATAACATATAATAATATAGTTATTTCTTCTTTCAAAGTTTCCAATCAAAATATTAACCATCGAAATGCAATGTTCCAATCGATTATAATATCTAAATATAAGCTATTTACTATTCCGACTAAAATCTCATTTCTGGATATTTGACATTCTGTATATGTATTGATATTTAAAATATCATGAATTTCATTCAAGAATCACAATCTAATTATCGAATCATATTATTTGTATATATATAGTGACATAATCCGACTAGTGTAATAATCTCAAGCCATCCCAGATGTTAATTTGAATATATTGTATATTGTATTATATTGTTGTAAATCGTAGTTATATTTTAAGATTATTTAAATCTTGGAAGAGAAAGGACAAAATAAATATTGTAATTGTGGAAAATAAATTGTAAATATTTTATTTGGTTTTCTTTTGGTATTTTGTATTGATTTTTATTTGAATTTTTTTTATTATAGGGCTGTTTTTTTTTTAAAAGAAAGAAAGATCAGCCAGATATACCCTAGTAGTGATATAGTAGTATCGGCGATCTATTTCTTAATTTTATAATATATATTCGTTGTTATATTCGGTTGTTTAGGCCAGAAAAATGTTGGCCAGAGTTTAATGGGATTTCCGTTTATACAATGTTAGAATCGCACGCTTTTCAAAGGAAGTTATATTGTAGAATAGTAGTATATGTGTCTGACTCGCGAATAGAAAGGCAAGTCAGTCATATACAGATGGCTATTAGTCATATGCCGTAAGAGGAGGATATATATTCCTCCCAGAGTCTTTCAACTCCTGGACCTGTTCTCGTTGCTCGAGGTCCTGCATTTTGGTGGCTATGTAGGCCAGGGCTTCTTTAGTACGTATTTTGCGCCTACGTTCAGGCGAGCTTTTCACACAGCATGCTGGAGTATGAATATAAAAGCATTTTACCACGCAGAATATTATAGCGAGTAAATTCAGCAAAATCAGAGCCAGACCGAGACCGTACATATGTAGGTATATATCATGTACTTCGGCTGGAACTTGGGTAGAATTATAGCCATTTGCTACAGGAAATTGGCCAGCTATTGGCACAGCCAAAACTCCTGGATTCATGTGCACTTTCACAAATAGATACCCGCAGAGTAGAGTCACAAGCACGAGCCACACTATTGTTAGTAGGTTCATGCCGTGTCGTGCATAAATGGTCATGAACTTTGGGACCTCTTTACTTTCGATTTCAAGGGTTTTTGTGAAATTGAAAGTCAAGTGTTCATGCAAGAGTCCATCTTTTAGGATTTCCGTAAGGTTATCATATAGATGCAATGTAGCATGCGTGTCGATTAAATTTGTGTCAAGATGAGAAATTTTATCCATCAATTCCTCCTTTACCCAATTGTAATGAATAGTTGAAGTAACATTCACATATTGGGGTCCGTTAAGAAAGTTACAAGGGTGTAAAGGGCGATAGAATTTCTCATCAATTTCCTCGTTTGGGCTGAGATTCAATGTGCAATTGCAAGGTAAATGGATAAGAACATTTCCAGTCTTTGAAAAAGTGCTCGGAATTGTCTTTTTCACCACATTTCCTCTCTGTGTACAGCCAATATATGCATCAAATTGCAGATTCGAGGCGAAAAAGCTATGTTTAGATAGCTGATAAACAGTAGGCCCTCTCCCCCTCGAATCGCAAGTCAGTTTAGGGCAAAGTTCATTAAGAACTGTGGAGTTGTTCTGTAGAATTATTGCTTTGATACAATTTGTATCAAGAGTTGGCTTTTCCGGTGTAGTAGGTAACCGGCATAGTGATTTTTCCATGCAGTTTTGCTCCAATGAGATTCCAAGTGAAAAATAATAGTCATCAACCCGAGCAATAAACATATCATCCGCAAAAATCATGCAAATCTCGTTGTTAAGCCTAAATGGGTGCACATGCAAGGTGTAAAGAGCAAGGGTTTTACCTTTGGGCTTTAGCATTACATTCACTTTTGCCATTATTTCATGGTTCAGTGCATTATACGTGCAAGTTGTAATGGGAAGCTGATAATAGCTGTAGATACTTGAACGTGGAATTGCGAGTTCCATATTGGAGTCGTTCATTTGGGTAAATAGTGCAAAGAGTTCTTGATCTAACACATCCGTAGGGACCGCCAATTGAGAGAGAATGTGTGCTGAGCAGGAGGAGCGCACAATCCCGTAATGAAACTGGTCGATAATTCTTTTCAGAAGGTGCATTCCCTCAATTTGCTGGATAATGACATGCTTGAAAGCATTATCAATTTTAATATATTCCTGGGCCTGGGCCACAGTTCGATTGACTTGAGTCCCCAGTAGCTTCCTTGTGACTTTTTGTAGTTTGATCATATTTATTTCCATATCAGAGGTATAATTGGCCACAGAGCTCGCGAGTTTTAGAATTTCCAGCTTGTTATTGATTGTATCGCGTTTGGAGGCAGAGAGAAAGTCCTTCAATTTGTTGAAGTTTTGCTCGAGCTGGGAAAGTTGGATTTTTGACGCGTAGCCATTGATTAGGCCAAAGCCCTCGGAGAGAAAGGGGAATAGGCCCTCGGTTTGGGGGTCTCCAATGAGATCGATACCCTCGATGGAAAGGGATCTGGTTTTATGGGTACCTTTCTTTCTCTCCCACGTCTTGTCAAATGGATGCGATTCCAGCACACGAGCATAGGACTCCCTCATAAATCTCAGCCTACCTAGTAATTGCAGCGAGAGTGTGTCGACGGTTCTGAGGAGCTCACAGACACCATCGCTGCAATCTTCCAGGTCCATTTTTAACTCCTCGAGTCGATCCGGAAGAATCGGGTCAGAAAGATCAAATGAGATGTGGAAAATAAGCGGAGTAATTGAAGTGTATAGAGTAAGGGGGAGTTCCTCAGGGATAATCCCCGTCGTAATCGTAAATGAAGGGACAAAATGATTCCCATCATCATCCCCTGGGATTTGGCCCAAAATTAATTCGCAATTTGGTAGGATAAAAATCCAAATGAAATAAGGAATATGTTGCATCTGAAAAAATAAGTGCTTATTGTTTGGATTAGAAAAGCATTTGTATTTGATATAAGTAGGATTTATAAAATAAAAACACAAAGAAAATTTATAAAAGAATTAAAACTGAACAAATAATTAAAAAATAATTTAAAATTTATAAGTAACGAATAGAAATAAGAAAAGAAAGGGAGAAACAAGAGAGAAATTAAGCAATAAAGGGGAAATATTATGTTATATCAGTATCCTAATCTATTAGGTATTTTTGTAATTCTCCCCGATCTTCTTTGTATTACATTATGATCAAACTCTGGCTCTTCCTCCATCCCAAATTCAGGGATATTTGATATTGTAGGTATATTAATAGGTACGATAGTAGGTAATTGATTATTTGGATCATTATTTCGTAGAATATCAGTATTAAAGGGTGATTTAGATGCATTTTCAGAAACTTCAAGAGTATCCTCCTCTTCGTCAAAAAGAGGATATTCTTGTTCGTCTGATTGAAAAAATTTTTTCATTCTCCGAACAGAAACTACTAGATCTGTTTTATTCGCTTCCTTGCGAGCATTATTTGTAACAAGATATGTTAAATCATCCACCTTTTTAGAGACCTGAAAAGGCCCATACCATTTAGAATGGAGCTTATTTGAAAGCCCCACAGGAGGGTTTGGATAGTAAATCATCACACTTTCACCTTCTTTGAAAGATATAACAAATCTATCCCGGTCGAAGTATCTTTTCTCGATAGCCTGCATCGCTTTGATATTTTTGAGGGCAGAATTTCTAGCCTTTTCCAATAAAATGTAACGTTTTTCGGTGTCCATGTCTTGGGATTTAAAGTCTAATTTAAGATCTAGGGGGAAAGTCGCTTCTCTTCCAAACATGAGAAAGAAAGGGGTAAATTTAGTGGTAGTGTTCATACTAGTATTTAAGGAGAAAGTTGCAACAGGCAAATAATATGACCAATGGGATTGTAAGTCATTTGCAGAAGCTCTGAGAATGCTTTCAATTGATTTATTAACTATTTCTACACCCCCATTTCCAAAATGATCATAGGGGGAAGAAAAAAGAGGTTGAGATTTGAATATTTTTAGGATTTCTAATGTCAATTCTGCCCTGTTATAAGAAGCATTATCGAATATAATGCTTCGGGGGAAGCCAAATTTAAAAAAAATTTCCTCCATTAAAAAGGATGAAACTGTTTTAGCCGTGATCGTGGAGGTAGCTCTCGTAAATACAAATTTTGATAGGGATTCAACACAAACAAGTATGTGTATTTTACCATTGGAGTTAACAAGGGGGCCAATGGCATCAAAATTTAAGCGGTCAAATAGGCCAGTGACAGGTATGGGAGAAAGCAATCCAACCTTATTGCCCTTTGGCCGACCCTTACTTTTTTGACAAGAATAACATGATGCTATGTGTTTGGATAAGAGTTGAAATAAATTAAATGAAAAAAACCTCAACTTAAATTTATGCAATGTGATTAATATGCCGCGATGTCCTCCAATAGGAGAGCTGTGCAAATGATGAAATACGGCATTTAATAACTTTTCAGGGATAACAAGCTGTATTTTGTCATTATATTTGCAGTATAATATATCATTTTGAATAAAGAACTTCCTCTTAAAAAGTACTACCTTCTTTCCTGATTTAATTCTTAACATAATTCTGGCTATTTTCTCATCGGTAGCTTGAAACTTGACTATTTGTCTAAGATTGGGTATAGGAGAAAGTTGGAAAGGGTTAGGATCCGCTAAGAATATATCAACGAACATCGAATCTTCATATATATGTGCTACAGGGGGAGCATCATTCCTTACAATGCCAAATCCTGGAGTATTCGTGGAATTAGTTAAGGTATAAGCTTCAAATCTGTATGGCAAAGTTTCCTCTGTACTATTATTAGGATTAGGGGCGCGAGACAAACAATCCGGCGCAGAGTGCAAAACTCCTTTCTTATAGATGATATTAATATTAAAATCCTGTAATAGTAGAGACCATCTTGTCAGACGACGGCTTGGGAAGGAATTAGCTTTTAAAAGGTATGTGAGCGCACTGTGGTCTGTATAGACGTTAATGGTGGGAAAGCCAAATAAATAATGGCGAAAGTAGGTGAGTCCAAAGAGTACCCCCGCCGCCTCCAAGTCTGTTATGCCATAGTTTTTCTCTTGAGGGTTTAGGGACCTACTAGCATAGGCTATAACCCTAGATGGAGAACCAGGACTTTCCGTGGACTGCAAGATGCAGCCATGACCTTCATAGCTTGAATCTGTCAATAGATCTACTTCTTTTAACTGTTCTGTCCAGTGGAAAAGGAAGGATTCCTTAGTTATTGCCTTCTTTAATTTATTAAATGCAATTTGGCACTCTTTAGTCCAATTAAATTCAACGTTTTTACATAGTAAACGATGGAGGGGAAATGATATTTTACTCATATCTCTAATGAATCGGCGATAATATCCAACTAATCCAAGAAACCTTTTTAGTTCTGTGACAGAAATCGGCTCTCTTAAATTTTGCACCGAATCTACCTTTTTCGGATCGGGCCTGATCCCGTCCTTATTTACAATATATCCGAGAAGTGCCACCTCTTGGTAGCCGAAGATACATTTTGATGGTTTGAACGGCAAATTTGCCGATCTCATTCTAAGAAACACTTTATTTAGGTGTTTTAGGTGTTCCCCGAAATCATTAGAAATTATAGATAAGTCATCGAAATACAGTACTATGAATGTATACAACCAGGCACCGAAGACCCCTTTTAGGGCATGGCAAAAAAAACTGGGGGAAACTGCCATTCCAAAAGGGACTCGCCTCATTTCGTACTGCCCATCGGGCGTTACGAAAGAGGTTTTGTAAGCAGTTTTTTCGGAGAGCTGGATGGTAAGAAAGGCATCAGCTATATCTAGCTGTGAAATAATCCCCGCGGAAGAAAACCTTTCTAAACATTCTTGAATGCTTGGGATAGGGAAATGAGCTAATTTGGTGAGCTCATTCAATCGTCTATAATTGATTACTAATCGCCAATCTTTTAAATTATTTCCGAATTCGCAACCTTTCTTCGGAACCAAATGGCAGGGGAAAGCCCATGGACTGTTCGAAGGAACAATAATTCCGTTTGTAAGCCATTCTTCCACTTGTGCTCGAATTACCTCCCTTTCGATTTGTGATACGCGCTTAGGATTTGAATAAATAGGAAGGCTATTTCCAGTATCAATTTCGTAAAAAACGTTCTCAAGTTTGCCAAATTTATACCCAGAGTCAAATTGAAAGATATCCTTAAAATTGCGCAATAAATCTTTTAGTTGGGCCTTCTGTGATGGAGGTAGATGAGGGTTAATGTCGAATGAGTCGACTTCCTCGTCAGTCATAATATTTGGGCGTTTTATTTTTGCCTCTTTATCCTTACTTTCACTGAAAACAAACGCATTTTCAACTGAATTTAAATAGCCAATTAAAGTATTAGCTTCCAATATGACTTTACGATCAGATTTGTTAAAGATTGGGATTTTATTATGGCCACCATTTAGGTTGCAAAGAGATGGGATACTTAAAATCGGATCGTTATCAGAAAGGGCCATAAAATTTAAGTTATTTTGCATTTCTTTATTTATGCAAATGTCCCCAAATCCGGTGGAGTAACTGGGAATCTCGATATCCTCAATTAGGTAAACCTTTTCGTTAAAATTTTCATAAGATATTTGGTTAATTAAGTCATTGTCAGTCAGATGATCAAAGAGAAATACTTTATGGGATTCCTCTACCGAGAGAAAAATGGGGGCCTGAAATGTACCAGTTGAGATCAAGTGAGATTTCATGTCTAATATAGCACAGGAGGTCTGGAGAAAGTCGCAACCTAAAATAATATTTTCCTTTATATTATTTAGTACGTAAGCTTCAATTGTAATGGGGATTTGTAGGGGATGGATTTGAATATCTAAAATTTGAACTAATTTTGTACAAATTACAGATCCGTGGACTCCTCTAATATTCATACCTATCGGGGAAAGTTTATATTGTGATGTACTGGTAGGATTAAATTTTACTATCGAAATCGAGGCTCCAGAGTCAATCAAGACTGGCTCATATTGTTTATTTACTAGAAAGTTAGCATGAAGATTACCAGAATTGTTAATAAGATTGCAGTCAATATTAATCTTGGAGTTTGAAACTTTGTATATGTAATTTATAGGATTATTAGAGTCTAGTCCAAAATTTAAATCATGAAGGTGCTTTCTCTCGGTAGTTAGTTTTTTGAAAATTGTAGACAATTTCTTGGAATTGTCAATGTGACTGACTGTTCGTGATCCGAAGTAGAGCAAGAAGGAAGAGGAGGTGGTGGTAGAGCCAGATAATTAGGTTCCTCCTCCAACACATTACAATCCCTCCAGGTATTTCGAACCGGAGGTGCTCGATTTCTCCCCTCATTCCTACCAGTATAATACGAATTTGTTGGAGCTCCGTACCAGACAGAGTTAGACCCTTGGAATCCCCTATGTCTGGAATTTTGAAATCCCGTCTGGAAATTCCTTCGGGGCTCGAAGCCCCTAGGATTAAATCCTCCTCTGTAGGAATTTCTCCCCTCATAACCTCCTCGGAAAGAACCTCTGAAACCTCCCCCGTTGAATCGATTGTATCCATAGTTGCCTCTACTATAGCCCCGAGTTTGGCCGAAGCCTCCTCTATTCGGTGTATATGAACCTCGAGTTTGACTTCTATCAAAGTTATATGGTCGAAGGCGACCTCTGAAGTCTCCTCTGCCACGATTGGTTGGCTGAGAGAAAGTTGCCTCTGACGCATTTGCTAGTGCAGTATTATTGATTTTAAGATTTTGTGCTACTTTCTCCGCAAGACGATCAATATTTGCATCTACCAGAGAGGTTTCCTCATTTGAAGAATTAACGATGCTGACATCCTTATTAAAAAACTGTATTTTTCGAGAAGAATGCTTAGATAGCTTCTCAACTTCTACAAGATGGGTTAGTATTTCTGCAGGTTTGGTTAAAGTTTTGGTGGACAGTTCTCGAGCTGTTTGAGTATCTATAACCTTTAAAAGGATCTCACATTTCTTTTGATCCGTAGTCTCCGGATCCTTCTTGTCCATTATCTCGATAATAGAGTAAAAATAAGATTGTATAGTCTCTCCAGGCCCTCGCTTCCTCTCTCTGATCTTTTCCATCAATTCTAAATCTGTGATAGACGTTTTAAAAGAGCTTAATAGTTCTTGTTTTGTTACTTCCCATTTTGGAGGAGTGAAAGAGGAAGCTGGGTTATTCCCAGAACCACCAATAACTGGTGTATTAACCCAAACTCTCAGTTTCTCCGCGAGATAATCTTTATACCATTGACGGGCAGGGCCTGAGATATGGCTCATTAATATTGATGAAATCTCCTTTTCCTCTTTCCATTTATACATGTCCACCATTGCGGTGAACTTGTAAATAAAATCTGTGGGATCCCCATTTCCATCATATACTACATGTATATATGGGGGAATGTATATTTGTGATGTAGTTGACATTACTTCCGAGTATTCAAGTTGATTTTGTATATCAACTGTATTTGGCGTCTTAATCCCCTCCAAAAGGGTATCGTTTAATGAAGCAAGGTTTGGGGCTGAGGGATTTATAATCTGAGGGAGATTTTTCAAAGCGTCAAAGTCTGAAATGACGGTGAATTGGGATAACTTTGAGGCTGGAGAAAGTTTGAAAATTTCCTTAAGCTTATTTAGGCTTAAAAAGCGGCCAGTTTCGAGGTAAACTGATGCTATATTACCTAGCAAGACGCGAGGAAAATCTTCATCGAAATCTCCTGTTATGCATAAACCTATAAATTCCGAAGGTTTAAATAATTCATCTGTTAGCTCTTTGAATTCCTTTTGGATTATGGAACTAATAAATTTATCCTTAGAATTGCATTTGAAACTATAAAATATAGTATTATCGAGTACTTTTTTCGATTGGAGTTTGTGGAAAATAATAGACAGACAATCGTCGTCTAAAAAATCATATCCAAGTTTTTGATACAAGAGGGCCTTAACATCTTTGTTTTTAATGTGATAAATTAATCCTATTTTTTTATTCTGTTCAATCGATATATCGTATAATTCCTCTAAGATAATTAATTTATTTTCTTCGTTAAAATCTTGAAAAGTTTTGCCAAGATCTTCTAGGGAAATTGACATTTGTTAAAAGAACCCCATGAAATATAAGGGGGAAAAAGAGCCAAGTTTTCGGATCTTGTGTTAAGATATCTGAAGGTACGTACCTTTTTCAATAGTTTTTTATTTTTTTTTAAAAATCCAGGTGAGGTGTTCTCCTGGGAGTCTCTGGTCTTAAGAATCACGGGCAATTTAATTGAATTGATTTACACCAAGCACCAACTAATATATATGCTTAATTGATGGTAATTGAATTGTTAGAGTGAGCGTATATAATTACAATGCTTGCGTTTATTTCAACCCATGAAGAGAGACTGGTGATACAAGGAGAAAGTATAATGGGACAGAGAAAGCGCTTCTAGCGCATAGTCAGAGTAGTATACTTATACTACCTATACATGAACATAACAT
>JAAZTK010002119.1:0-11963 GCA_036507255.1 Megalothorax incertus
AAAGGTGGAAGGGTGAATGAGCTGGAAAAGTACAGGAGAGAAGGGACGATGGTTGGGTATAGGCAATGTGTAAAAGGGTCCCTTTCTCTACTAACAATATATTTTCCTGTAAATAATTTTTGTCGGAATCTTGAAGTATGCACAGCTGAATCTGATTTTGACGTAAATGTGGTATATTGGTTATTTATAATTTTAAAATGTATGGATCTGTATTTAACTTGTATAGAATTTGTTCAATTTTTTTATTTTCATTGTAATTATAAATTCCAGATATTTACACATAGGTACATCCGTTATAATATGTAATTTGTTTTTTTTTTGCGAAAAAAAAGTATAAATAAAATTGAAAAATCTGATAATTTATATCATTTATTCAACGATTTAAAATGTTCAAGTTAATTCCAATTTTATTTACAAGTGTTCTCGTAAATGGCATTCTTGCCATTGAAACTCTCCGTAATACAATTTCATATATTATATTTTAGTCAGCACAATTGAAACAATAAAATATTGTAAATTTTAGGGCAATATAATGTTGATGCGGAAAGCATCTCCGTATCCGGATTCAGCGCCGGAGCCGCAATGGCCGTGCAATTTCATTTTGCCAATTCAGAGCTAATTGCTGGGGCGGGTATTTTTGCTGGAGGTTTGAAATATTTCAAAATCCTACATTTTTAAGATTTACACGAAAGAGTATGCATAATTTAAAATTCAGGCCCATATCTGTGTGGTTATGACGGTGGACTGGTTGTATCAATTATGTGCATGCAAACTCCGCAATTAATTCCGCTAGATGGCCTCATACAAAAAACCTACTCTTTTGGAAATGCCTCCAAAATTGATGACCCAATCTATCTTAAAGGGGACAAAGTTTATATATTTCATGGTAAAGGAGATGCTGTTGTCCGACAAGGTCAGTTTATGTCATTTAATTTGGAAAGCTATTGCAATATTGCAATTAATATTCATTTGTAAAGGTTCTGGAATAAATGCTATGAAAATGTACCAATATTTTGGTGCTGATGTCCACGCCGAATTTAATATGGACGTTAAGGTATGATAAATGATTCTAGGAATCATTTATCATCTAATTTTTGCATTTTAAAAATTTTCAGCATATTTTGCCAACGGTTTGTTTATAAAATTAACTAATTGATGTCATAATCATTTGGATTGGATTTTTTGGAATGTCAGATTGAGGATTCTGGATATTATGGGACTTACGAAATGTTACGCCATCTATACGGCGAGGAGAATATCTTGAGACCTAAAGAATCTACAGATGAGAAATTGGTGAATTTGCATGAATTTGAACAAAGGGATTTCTTTTCCTGGCCAAGTTTTATTTCAATGGATAATACAGGTACAATTATCTATAGCAAATAATTTTTTTTGATTATAATTTATAACTTTAATTTAGGATATGTTTACATTCCTTCGGGATGTAAAGATGGGTTAATAAAATGTAGACTTCACGTGGCTTTTCATGGATGTAAAGGATATAGGTATAATAGAAATATATTCTTCATAAAAAATATAAAAAATATTTTTAATACTTTTAAATATTTTAGGAAATTAGTTGGAGATGGATATGTGAGGAAATATGGGTAGCAAAATATTACCTTTTATAAGATTAGGGGATTATTATAAAAAGTTATTTTTATAGATATCTCGAGCTGGCAGAGATGAATAATATTATCATGCGTAAAATACAATTGCCTTTTATTATATTTAATAAATTATTTAAAGTAGGTACCTACTTATGGATTTTTTAAACTATTTTGAATGAATATTTTCTAGTATTTCCCCAAGCTCAGTCATCAATTCTACCACCAAATCCAGATGGATGTTTTGATTGGTTTAAGTATGAACTATGAATTATTGGAACAAATTACATTTTTATTTACTCAATTTTTTTTTCAAATATTTCACGGTTTTATTTCAGATATACTGGATCTAAATTCCGTGAGATAAAAAAATCCTAAAATATTTTTGATAGGTATAAATCAATTTTTGCATTTTAGCTACAAAGGATGGTGCTCAAATATCTGGAATTTACAGAATGATTAAAAGGATAGTTGAAGGATAATTTTAGTATTTATAAATTGGAAATATATAATTTTAATCTAAATTACTCATACTATGAACTACATGATTTTTATGAGTGCAATAAGAAATAGTATGGTTAATATTTTGTCTGATCTTAACCTAAAAGAGCCCAAAATTCCCATTAAAATTCTTTATGTTTTTCTGAATGATTCTGAATTTCCATTCAATTAAAAATTCCAAGATGCAGGCAGATATCAGGATAAAAAAAAGTAGGAATAAAATTGAATTTTGAGAATTAAGATCTAAAGGTGTAAAAGGATCCCTTCTAAGATTTGATGCTCTAGCCTCTAAAGAGTGAGTCAGACAGGCTAATATTTGGTAGAGCAAATGTTTACTTTTGGATGACGGCAACACCGCATCAAGTTGACATCTACTTTTGACCTGATATCACGGCTCGAAACCGTGCGCTCACCCGGCCAGACCGAGATAAACCTCGCGCGAACTCGAGCTGATATGTCAAAAAAGCGTAATGTCTAGTGGATAGAAAAAATCCTATCCTGAGCCGGAGTAAATATCTACTTTATGGGAATCTATTTTCTGCACCTCCACTGCGCATTATTTATTACCAGTCTGAACTCTGAATTCGTGATTTTTGCAATTAAAATTTTGTGATTTTTTTCAAATCCAGTCTATTTTTTAAAACATTTAACAACGTTAATTACTACAATATTTTAATATTTCGGGACGTCCCAAACATTAATATTAATTAGGTAAGTACGATATATGCAGTGCATCAAAATAAATAAAACAAATCGAATCGAAAAGTTTAAAAATTGATTTCATAAAAATTTTAAATTGTTTTGCAGGTCAAATGTCATTGTCTGATGAGGAAGAAGTTAACGGAGATGAAAGTCAAGAGGAGGAAATTGAAAGCTCGGATACTATTGAGTCGTTAATTAATCTGGTCAAGGGGCACTCGGCTCTTTACAATGCAAAAAGTTCAAATAACAAAAACTCCGTGGTAAAAGATTCCATTTGGGCTGAAATTGGGACATCGCTTGGAATGACAGGTTTTTTATTAAATCATAATAAATGTTGTGACGTCACAATCTAATTAATAAATTAGGAGCTGCCTGTAAGCTCCAATGGCAGGCTTTGAGAACTGCTTACCGGAACCAAAAGAAAAAGAAGCCCAAGAGCGGCGACGGTAAAAAGAATTACAAGCCTTGGCCTTATCTTAAATCGATGGAGTTTCTCAAAGATCATCTCGTGGATCGCAAGTAAATTTTTTTATGAATCCAATCTTCATATATTTAAATAATATAACTCAAATTGCTTTTTTTATTAGGACAAAAACAAATATGGACACTCAGGGAGAGCAAAACACGGAGAACTCGAATGATCCGCCCCTTGACACCCCAATTGATGAGGTACATTTTAATATTTAATTAATTTAAGGTTTGGACGTCCAAAATAAACTTAATTTTTAATTATAGGAGCCAGGGACTCCTGCATCCGATGTTGGTACTACGAGTACTATTGCTACAAGTACTACTGCAATAACTCCAAGTGTGTCAAGCAAGCGGAAGCAATCAGCTTCAGACAAGGTCGAAGAGGAGATTTTGGGTATTTTGAAGCGACCAAAACTAGAAATGGATCAATCCTATCATTTTTGCATGTCGCTGGCTCAAAAAATGAGAGCAATGGAGCTTAGCAGAGCCTCTCGACTGCAGATGAAGATCTCTGAACTTGTCCACAATATTGAATTCCCTTATGACATCTAATCAATCCACAAAATCCGTTTATAATAAGAAATCTAACCTGAATAAATTGTTTTTTTATGAATTAAATTAAGCTGCGACGTCGCAAATTATAATTAGTCAATTATGGATTTTATTCAACATTCAATATACCAGCCTTTTCATTCTGCCAATCAACTTTACCACTTGTCATAAAATAATCCGATAAATTATCCCTCATTCTTTGTGCTAGTTTAGCTGATTTGTTTGAGCCAAAGCTACTAATTCTTCTCAAAAGTCCAGCTTCTCCTTCTTGCCTCCATTCACCATTATCTTGGTCATCTTCATCAGCAAATCCATTCGGGCAGTATGTCCTTTGATTAGGGTTTATATTTAAATCTTCTGCCCTCAAATAATTATGGAGAGCAATGGAAGCTTTAAATTTTAAAACAATTTTATTATAAGTTTATGACGTCATAAAGATAAATATTAAATAATAAATACCTTTGACAATTAACTCTGCATTCTCCGGGTTTTGAGTGATTGGCCGCCTAAAAATCCTGAAACGACAGGCCATGATTCCGAAGCTATTCTCGATAGTCCGTCTAGCGCGAGATAACCTATAGTTAAATATTCGCTTTTTAATTGGAAGATAACGTCCAGGGTATGGCCGCATCATATTAGTAGACAAAGAAAAGGCTTCATCCCCAACAAATGTACATGGTTGTTGGTACTCTGTGTTCCTAATTGGGAGGCTTTCAGGAATAGGCAGAGAAGCTGTACAAGGAATATTTTTTTAATTAATGTTGGGACGTCCCAAAGTAATTTAATAATTAATTAGCCTACCATTTGCTAAACTTATGCCAAGTGTTGACTTTCGGAATATCCCACCATCGCTCTCCCTTCCGTAAGCTCCAACGTCAACATACGTAAATATATAATTTGCATCGCATGCAGCGAGTAGGACAATGCTGAATGTGCCCTTATAATTATGGAACAGGGAACCGGATTTTGGTGGAGCTTCTAAAACTACATGTTTTCCATCGATGGCACCGAGGCAATTTGGAAAGTTCCACTGCTCCTCAAATCCTTTGCCGATTTTCAGCCACCCTTCCTTTGTGGGGGGCTAGATATTCATGATTTAATTAGGTAATTACTAATATATATGTATATAGCACCTTGACATAAATAGGTGACAATCTCTTCCAAATAGCGCTCAACGTTTGTTTTACAATGCCGAGAACAGTAGACCGACCTACGCTGAAGCTGGTTGCAATTGAGCGGAGAGAATCCCCTGATGCTAGATATCTTTAAAATTAATAAATAATTTAATTGGGACGTCCCAGACTAATTAAAAATAGTAATTACCTTAAAGTTATAAAGAGTCGAACCCTCGCTGGAATTGCATCTCGGTAATTCGTGTCTTGCATTGTAATATCATCCTTAATTAATCCCAGGATGTAATCAAATTGAGGGGGCAGCAATCGGGTGTATTGCAAGAACTTGTCAGGATAATTATTATACATTTGTTCCACTTTAATATGTTCTCCCAAGGTCTCTCTTAATTGATTCAAAGGATGGACGGAGAACCTCTTTTTATAGGACTTCTTTTTGATGCGGCGATTCAAAATAAACAATAGTGCTAATTGCTCTTCTTTTGAATAAAACTCCATAATTTATTTTTTACGATTAATTAAATTAGGACGTCCAAAAAATTAATTAAAATTTATCAATTTTATTTGATTCAAGTTCAATGCAATTCAAAAACCGTGGACAAAATTTTAGATCAGGATTTAAAAAGTTAATATTAGCAGTATGGCCACCTATGAATGTCAACAAAGTTAATGGGAGAGCAAGGGTGATATCTCAGTCTGGCCACAAAGGGGTTTCGTCTCGTCAGCTCCACTTTTAAACATTCGCTTTAGCAAATATCTCCTGTTTGACTGGGCCTTAAGGCTAAAAGAGTTTTAAGAATTGTAAAGCATGCGTTTTGCCCATTGCTCAATCTTAAATAGGTACGGATAATTATGTAAATATAAATTAATTAAAAATAGCTCACTATCAGAAAATAAGACTTGTTTTACTATATGTAATATCGTAGTAATTATATCGTACTAGGTACTAGGTACTACTTATCTGTAAGTTACCGATTCATACTAATACGGTAATACCTAGTACCCTAATCATAAATTAAGATAATTTTTAAATTTATATTACTTAGAATTAGATATGTGATTGAATATTCGCAAAAAGATTATCTAGGTACTAATGTAAAAGTTAAGAGTCATCTTTCCAAGTATCGGTATATCCTGTATTGAATATTTTTTAGTAGATTACTAGATTAGAAGGTACTAAAAAATAGATATCAAATATCAATATATCGAATATCAAATAGATTTTAGAATACCAGTAATATGGAGTAATATGGAGTATGATAATAAATATTTTAAAATATTTTATAAAATACAATATTATAATTTCATTAATATTGTAGAATCGTAATTTCGAAAATGATTAACACAAATCGACAGTAAATTGATTTACCTAATAAAAATATATATCTTTGATTTATTTACATATAAAGTAAATTATGACACATTAAGACTTGTTCATAGGAAGAGTTTCAAAATATTATGTTGGACGTACAGAAATGAGCAAAGAGAGTAAGTTACATTTGTTACTATAAGCTATGTTAGTAGATATCACTATCTGCATGTATGATATGCATTTGGGTATGTATTAACTTTAGGTAGAGAGGTAATTTAAGTCTGTTTTTGGTATTTATTCTTTGTATAAAAAAGGAAATAATATCGTTGATGTAATCAACAGAAACATACGCAGACATCGAGCTGATCGAGGCATTTGCATAGGGATTTGGATCTGGAATATGCCTTTTGTAGATAATCTCGAATAATTGCACTTGGATTAATGTGACCTGCGGAATTTCTCGAGTTTGAGAAGATGTAAGGGAGATCGAGTACTTCTGATAAAACGAATATTTCAGGAGTTGTATAAGTTTCTTTGGTCTGTTGTTGTTGAGCTTGGTTCTCAGTTGACCCCGAGTTTAGTTTCAATCCCTCCGCCTTATCTTTATCAGATTTGAAAGAGGAATCCTTTGTCTCCTTTTCCATCTCCTCCTCTTCCTCCACCCCCTTTGATAAGGAAGGAATGCTGGAAACGAGGGAGAGTGGTTGGGATTGCGGTTTTTCAGCCTCCACATTTTGAACTAAATGGTTATAAGCAAAAATCTTATCCCCTTTGAAGAAGAAATGACCAGACATGGAAGGAGAAGATTGAGAAGACTTTGGAGGCTGTAGATAATTGTAATGGTGGATTGGGATGAATATATCACGTGCTTTCTTGACCTTTTCCCAATCTGACCAGATCTCGAATGGACTTTTCTCGGAAGACTCATCCCCTGATTTGTCCAATTGCATCTTTTCATGAAATCTAGAATTAATCGGAATTATCTTGCATTAGAAATAATCAGCATGATGCAAAATTCAAATTTGCTATATTTGGAATATGTAGATAAAAGCTGTCAGGGGACTATTGAGGCAAATGGTAATTAATGAATAAGGAATTAATTTGAATGGGAATAGGAGCCTTTTAGGAATTGACGAATTATAACATGTCTAGTAAGTAAACCTCAAAGAGAGCTCATATCGTATTTGTAGGCAAACGAGTCTCAGAACAAGTAATCATAAAAATGTTCAATTTCCAAACTCGCCAAATAAATTTTGTCAACCTATTGTGTATTTTGTCCTCGCTAAATGTTATTATGTACAATTGCACTCACCTCATGATCCAAGTGACTACGGTAAATGTAGCTAATGGAAAAAAGACAGACATTAATCCACTATATGTGCACTCTAAAGTATGATTTGAGTATTTATGCATAGGATTAAATACGAATAGATTACAAAGGGATTTTTTCTCTTAATACCTGCATTTGTTGGAAATGCTCTAATCAGTGTAGAATTGAGCCCTCGAAAGAATGCAGACTTTTCATTTTTATATGTCTTTACAAGACAGTCCATTGCATTCTTATATTTCCCACTCGTGTCTGATTGAAGTTTTGTTTTTATCACATCAAAAGGAAAACAAATTAGCCAAGAGGCAACTCCAGCGAATCCACCAGCAGCCATCATCCAGAGAGTTCCAACATCTCGTCCGCCTACATATTTGATAATAATTTTTTACATTAGTATGATTAAATTTTTTGAAAAAAGTTGTGCAAACGCACATTTTGATGTGAGAGCCTCGTATGTAGCGAAATATGTGCCAAATGCAGGGGCTTCTCGGCCCAGAGTAATGGCCCATCCTTTGAATATCCCTTTCCTAAGCCCACCTTCCTTCAAGTAAATGTCTTTTGCAACTTTCCAAGCTGAAGCGTTCTTGGATTCAGAGATTTGGAGGCGAGTTTTGATTAATTCCATTGGGGATGTGACCACTGAATGAATAGCATGTATAAAGTAATGCTAAAAATGCTCCGGATAGGATATTACCTGTTTGAACAGATCCCGCAATTGAACCTGCACAAAAATGTGCAAAAAGTGTATCATTTCCGGGAGATCCTGCAACATAGGGTCTCAACATCCCATACACTCCAAAGATCATAGCATTGACAGCAGCTACGCCTGCCAATGGGCTGGTGATTCCTCTGTAAAGTCCGAAAGCCTAGAGGTAAAGAAAGGGGGAAAGTTGTACAAACTGCTTTCACCGAATCTCACTTTCCCTCAATCAGATATTTCAATTTGCATACCGTTTCTTCTTTGACAATTGAAGCAAAACAATGAAAGGTTCCTCTGTATCTTAAATTGTCGGCACTCTGAGTTTGAATTCGGACCTTTAAGAATGGAGATTATTATTATTGTACCTGAATAATTTTGTGTGTGAATTTGCATAAAAAATGAATTACTTTCACTGTATCCAGCGGATGTCCCACAACAACTCCGCATAGTCCTAGATATTATCAAAATGCTACGTGTTTATCTCTAAATCTGCAGATATTTGACATTTACATACCTCCAACGCATCCAGCAAAAAAATCCAGAGCCATTGTGGGGTAAAGTTGTAAGATAAGTATACGATAAATACAGTATATCGAGTATACAAGTGTATTAGACTAGATTAGGTAATTGAAATAGTATTAGTAGGTACGATAAATATAAAGAAAAGTGTAGTATTGTACTAGTACAAGATAATTTACAGATAATTCAATAAACACAAGATTTCACAATAGCCTATCAAAGAAAATTGTAAAGAATGGGTTAGGAGTTTGAGGAACAATTAGAGGATGAGGATGGGGGATTTGAAATTTGTTTTTCAGAGGATATCACGGATTGAGAAATCCTTTCACTGCGTTTTAAAGTTCTAAAATAAGAACTTTGATGATTGAATTCTTGAGGAACAGAGAACATATTTGTTCGGATAAAGATTTGATAATTACGATTGATTATAGGCAAAATAGATGAATAGATATTTTTGAAGAAAGTACGGAGTAACGTGTGATTAGGGGTGAAATAAGACTTGATGAGGAGTTTGAAGAAATCTCTGGCAAAGCTTTTTCATTGAATGACAACAAACTGATCTTTGGCTGAGAGTTAAATGATCAAATCATATATCATCATTATAGACTGTTGGTTAGATCCGAATGGTAGAGCGACAGAGATGGCTATTTGTTTGTACAAAGTGTTTAATTTGATTATTTCTGTAGCCAAGATAAGGGTTTTAGAGACGATAATAATGAAGAGAATCAAAACAATGTGTTCAAATTGGGGGTTGTTGGATTTTTCGTATTATAACATTTTATTTGGCTCAAAGTTCAGTTTCAATCTCTACATTATAGAGTTCAATTGACGTCCTTTAACACGCGAAACAAGGAAAAAGATAAGAGAATCAAACAGAGATCCTTTTTGGGTTGATGGTGGCGGTGTAGAGGGACTTTGGTGGTTGGAAGATGATGAGAGATGACTTAATATTTACTTGATTACAAAGTACTATATTTACAATGCAATCATGGAAAATTTATAAACCGTTCCAGATAATTGAACACTTTAAATTGAATCTATTCACTTCAATTTTGGGCGAGGAAAGATTCAGAATTTTTCAAAGATTACTAATTAAGATTTGAGAGGTCTGTTAAGGTTTCCTCTCAATACTGAGGATCCTCCATCTTCAATCATCCTTTTAAATATTTATTTTGATTCGGTCCGATTAAGTAATAGCCTAGACTTTTTTCCGTCGCAAACTTTCCTATGTTTATATCGTAAGCTGATAGTTTAAATTATATAATTAGACTTAGGTAATTGTCAATTGATATATTATAGAGATCTCAGATGAGCATGTCAGTTCATCATGGCTTATATAGTAAATTAATTTACCAAATAAGATTAGCTATAAGTTAGAGAATTTGTGCATTGTGTCCTTGCATTTGAGTACACGAGGCATTTTGAGTTTGACTGATCCCGAGTTTGAGTTTTAAATTAGTTTATTGATTAATTATGTAAATGGTCAAGAAATGCTTAAAGCACAAGATGAGCAGATGAACATTCGGATACCAATATGTGATATATATAGGCATTAATTCAATTAGATAAGGACAAGGAAGTAAACACGTAATATTATTTTTATATAATTATTTGTGTATTAAATTATGTATAAAATTAAATTATCTTGCGAGTAATTAAACGATCTCTCTCTCTCACTCTTGGAATCTTTTTTATATAAGATCAAACGGTCAATTCATTATTACTAAACAGAGTTTTTAATAATGATTCAATGAATGATAAAAGGGTCAAGATTCAAAGGGGTCTGTTTAGGTTATATAAATCATGTGTGAAACATGGGCTCTGATTTTATAATAATATACCTATTACCCAATAATAATAATTATATATAATTTAAATAAAAATGTTTCCATTTAGGATAGAATTAGCTTGTGTCAAAAATGACGCATGAATTTGAGACTGGACTTATTTACAAATTATTGAGGTCCATTGAGTAGGTTTTAGCTAGAAATTTTTAGAAATTTTGGATATTTTTGCCCAAAATAGATGAATTAGATAAAACTGGATTAATCCAAATTTAATCCAGTATCCAAAATGGAACAAAATACCAAACAAGCCTGTAGTAAAAGTATCGTAGATTTGAAGTAGTACATACTGATATTTCTAGTAAAGCTATATTTATACGAGTATTAACGCATATCTGATTAAATAGTATTATATAATATAGCACGTCGGATAAATATCAGAAATTGGCAAAGATTGTTAGATAATGTTTTAATCAAAGAATATTCATAATAAATTCGCTTGATGCCTTATCTGATGCTCGCAATTTTATCAGTCTTTATCAAATACTCTGCATAGCATACTTATTTTTATATTGTACATATTTGTATTAGTATTATATGGAAATTGGAAATGCGATATCTCCAAAAACAATTTTTAAAAAAATTATTTTATTAAACCAAAATGCTTAATTAAATAGAGATAAGCTTAGAAAATAACATCTTAAATGTAAAGAATTTTGAAGTTTAAAAAAAAGAAACGTCAGAAATACTACGCGTCTTTAGAAGCTTCAGTGAATCCCAAAAACTTCAATATATCTGTTCAAATTCGAATTTGGCGGGGATAGTAAGTTTAGTTTACCTTTGGTATATCAAATTTAAGCCTTTAAAACCCACCCCTACTTACTAATATTTTTTGTGGCCAAAAAGTCTCGGATTTCCGCTACCTTAATGTTTACTCTCTACTATTTTAGTAATAATCGGAAAATATAAGTCTCTGTGAGTCATCTGTTTGAAAATCTGTCCCTTAAACACCCTCCTATACTAGTATTTATTCATTAATTAATAATTGCAACCACCTTATAACTTATTCCGTGTAAACATCACTTCCTGGACCGAATGAAACTCGGAGTCTGGGCCGATTTTAAAATCCAGTAACTTTTGATATTTTAAATAACCTTCTCCGAACCGAAGGTCAAACATGTTTTTTGTCTTTCAAAAGCGTAATTAAAGGCCAATATCAGGTTAATTAGCAATAAGGCCTGTTTATCGTGAATTCCTCTTTGTTGTTACAAAAACAAGTTCCCATCAAAATATGAAGTGAAATATTATATTCCATTATTCTCAATATCTATAAATATTCTTTCGGTAAGTTGATTTAA
>JAAZTK010002120.1:0-11959 GCA_036507255.1 Megalothorax incertus
GAATGATGAATCTAATGAGTTCCTTTGAGTAGATAGCACTATGAACTATTGAATTGAATTTCTGATTTGGCATCATAGGTTTATTGACATAAAATTGATTTCAGTGACGACGTCGCGTCGGGATTCGGAAATCTTTAATTTCTCAGAAAGATACTCGTAAAGATTCTAGAATTCTAGATTCTAAAATCATTTGAGGACATGATTTCAGTTCAGATCATGAAATGAATAATTTACCACATGGATTATAATAATTAGTTGTATACTTGTCGTACATGTAATATTAATTAATAATTAATAAAGATTCTATTTTAAATAATTAATATAAATTTAACGCCAACACCGTTCTTTTGAAATGCTTTAACCAATGCAATACAATGCAATGAAAGGGGACTATTTATTGATAGCTGCAATATGCAGAATTCAAATCAATCAGTCCGCATTCGGCTTGAATTTTGATTTTTGGATCGCCAAATTAACTTTAACTTTTACATTAATTTCTGATTAATTATAAAAAGAACTATTTATAATTAGTCCCCCGACGAGTTGCAAACCGATCTGTTTCAGTAAGTATATTTTAAATTGGACTAAAGCTGTAATTAAGTACTCTTGCAAATTAATATAAATTGTAAATTGTAAATTCGTGTAGGTGTATTTTATTGTTTGAGGAAATTAAAGCTAATTTCAAAATTAAATTATTTCAGAGATGGACGGAGAAGTTGAGGAATCATATAGGATTCGAATGACGAAGCTGAATAGCAATTTCTTGGCAAGTTGTATAAAAAAGCTGGAAGAGTCTTCGGATCATTGTCTCGTCCCTCTCTTTAAAGACTACCTGTTGTACGTATTAAATCTTTAAAATGCAAATTAAATTTATTTATTTAAAATTTCAAATAGGTATACTCAGCAAATTTTGAAAAATAAATCTGATCCGTTCGTGATTTCAAAAGAATTGAGGGAGAAGTGTACACTGGTGGAGGCTGCTCACTTTTTTCAAATGCTTCAAAATCCTCCATCATCACAAAATAATCATGGCAAGCCAAAAGCAATTGTTTCAAAGCCACCGGAAGTAATTCCTACATTTTCATTTGGTCCAACGAGCTCTAAAAATGGACCACCAAATACTTTTGCTCCTCCTCAGAGTCAACAACCCCCTCAAATTATAAGCAAACCTACAATTCCTCAAATTTCAAAGCCTCCAACAACAATGTCCATGTTTGCGTCAACAAATACTACTAATAGTAATTTTTTTCAGCCCCCAAAAGCTCCAATTTCAACTTCTACACCCTTACCTTCATTCCCAAGCTTCTCAACTGCTCCTTCGAGTATTCCTACGAGTATTTACATCTACTTTTTCAGCTCCAAAAATTATCCAGCCTCCCGTTTCAAAAGAAGAATCAACCCCAAAGACATTTACAGGCTTTTCTTTCAGTCCAAAGCCTTCCACTGACACTAAACCACTTCCTACAAGTATGCCATCATTTACTCCTACAATCCCAACTTTTTCAAATCCTGGATCAAGTTCCTCGACTTCTGCTCCTCCTCCTTCTTCTGGGGCAGGAACAAATGAAGATGATGAGAATTATGAGCCCCCAAAACCTGAATTTCAACCGATTGTTGAAGACGATAATCTCTATTCTGTCAAGTAAAATAAAATTCGAATTAAAATGCCAAAAAAATTACAATTAAATTCTTTCCAGGTGTAAGCTTTTCAGACTAATGGACGGAGGCTACAAGGATGGAGGAATTGGAATGCTTTATGTGAAAAAGATTGAAGATGAGCCGGGGAAATTCCAAATTGTTGTGAGGGCTGATAATTCTCTCGGAACCCCCTTGATTAACATGAGATTGACAGACCAATTACCGCTGAGCAGGGAAGGAAAGAATAATGTTAAAACGGTTGAGCTCAAGAAAGATAAAGAAGGGGTGACCAAACCAGTACCACTTTTAATTAGGGTGAAAGATGGAGAAGCGGCTAGATAAATTGCTAGCAAAATTAAAGGAACTTGTCCCCTCTAAAAATTAATTATCTAGGTACTGGATTTATTGGAGGGCTTCTAATTTATTTCTAATTTATAGTACAGCGATTCAATTGCATAATAATATTACAAGATAAACATTTAATTAATTTAATTAATATAAAACCGAATGATAATTTTTATTTCTAGGCTCAAATTCATGCAAAAACCGTTCCATTTTTAGAACATTTCTTGAATTTAAACTTTTCAGACTCAATTTCATATTCTCCAATTATTTATAAAATAATTAAAATTGTCAATATAATAATTACATAAGTAAATTAATTTTAATACGTCAATAAATACATGTAATACAATTAAAAACAATAATTAATTTTATGCATGATATTTTGGACCCTGGGGTATTGCACGAAGATGCTAGATTCGAATATTTTTGTGGGAATTTTGTTCGTAGGAATTCGTAATAAAAAATGTGCAAAATTAGCAAAACTTCTGTTTCGGATTCCGGAATAATATTTGGCATAATTATTAAATAGTCAAGACTCAATTTAATTACCCATTGTCTTTCAACCTCCTCCATTAGTACTGCCTTCATATTTAACTTTAATGGATTTCGCCAAAAAGCAGCTCCTGAAATATGGATGGAAAGAAGGTGAAGAAACAAATTTTTTGTTTAACCGGGAATTAAATTTAATTAGGTATTTTATTTTTTAGGCGAAGGGATTGGTAAAGAAGGGACAGGGATTGCTCAGCCAATTAAGGCTAGCTTGAAAAACACAAATGAAGGGCTTGGTTATGACAGAGCTAAAGGTATTTTGATTAATTATGTGCTAATACAGTAGCAATATGGAATCTAATTTGAAATTTGAATCATTTTAGAGCTCACAGATCCGTGGTGGAACAATGTATGTCAGGATGTTCTCAATAATATCGAGACGGTTACTTCAGATGGCAAGGTACAAGTGACCTTTAAGGCTGACCCTAATGCAAAGAATGAACGGGCCATCCATAATGTCCAAAAGAGAATGTATAAGGCTAACTTTACGGAATTCTCAAAGGTTTGATCTTTGGACATTTTATTTAGATATAGATTTAATAGAAATTAATTGTAATTGTTTGTAATTGTTTTAAACAGGGAGAAACACTTCAAAATGGCGAGGTTATAAAGAATGGGGATAATAATTCAAAATCAGATTCTTCAGACTCGGAAGAAGAAACCCCATCTCCAATATCTCAATATGATAAAGATTTGATTTTATTGAAAGCTTGTGGAGGAAGGACTGGACATAAGGCAGCCAGGTTTGGACACAAATTAGGAGGAAAAATGGCTAGGCTCGCAGCTCAGGATCGGATTGCTGAAAAGATTGTTAAAATTAGGCGAAAGAGAGAATTGTCCAAAAGTTCAAATGACGACACATCCGCTTCCGATAAGATTGAGACCTCTGAACCCGAGTCTCCAGAGTACACAGTCATCGATGAGATTGAGACTATTTCAACTGATGAAACTGGTAGCTCCACAACTGATATTATTGAGGATGGGGAGAGCATTGTAGAGCAGCAAGATGTGGTAGAAGTTTTTAAAGATGCAATCGACACTAGTACCAAGAAGAAAAAGAAGGTGGATAATCCCGTTTCCGGAATCTCTGTAATTATCACTACCAGATCTTCCAAGAGGAATTAGCTGTATTATATTCATTCCGTTTCTACTTAAAATTAAAAAACCTTCCCAATTCTCTATTAATTTCTATCCGCAAAATCTAAATAAGTCTTCTCAAGTACCTACCTGTATTTTTAGGAAGAGTTTATACAAGAAACTTATCATGAATCACGAGCAATATTATGTATATTCTGTTAAAATATTTTATGAGAATTTATCGTAAGAATTTTGTGCACCTTGCTGAGAATATTAATTGTATTTAAAATGTATTCACTATTCATATTATTATATCAGTAAAAAATGATTGTGATATGCAATCTTCAAATTAATAATAATTACTAAATTAGTAACATTATATCGATAGTCTGATATGTTTTTCCTTTTAAGAAATCGAGAGTATCCTATTTTAACGTTACATATGTTGTTTTATAAATCATATAATTATGCACACATGCATTTGTACGTACTTGAAAATGTTGGCTGCTGTACTATTAGTTTGCAAGTTTTTCGAGATTAGGTATGTTTATTTTTTTGAAATGTATGTATAATACTTACCTATTCCTTCTGCCTGCATATCTTGTCTGATATTTATCTACCAAGTAATAAATAAATTAAGATATCCTCCTTTATAAAAGTCGTGTCCTTTCAATTGTACAGATACTTTTATTCAATATCATTTTGATTTTATCATTCCGGATTCAAGGATTTAGGTTATCAGACTAATATCTACAATATACCGTAGACATTATATTATACATGTAGCATTGTAGATTGCTTAAACTTTAAAACTCAAACAAGTCATCTTGATTTACTTACAAATTCTACAGATATATTTATATTCATTTTGAATTAGAGGGGTTTGGTCCAATACAAGTTCGATTTTTCGATTGTTTAGAGAGCTGATAATTCTTGAATAGATCAATTTCGCATCCCTCCAAAGCTATTGTAGTCTTATCCTGTTCTCTCCCCGGGTTATTCTTATAATAGGTTAAAAAGGGTTCTCCCAGCATTTCCAATTCCTTCTGGCTTTTAATTACTCCTTTTGGGATGAACCCGATCTTTGGAGCATACTCCTTCAAAAGTTTAAGCCTTTCCTCCTCAATGATGGCATTCCTTTTTAAAGAGTTTGAGAAATGCGAATTAAGTACATGCAGTTATTAGAAGTTTAGAACTAATTAACCTTTGAATCTCTTGACTCTGAATGCAATCCGTCTGCCTTTGCTCCATCTCCCTATCTTGTGCTTTGAGAGCCCTTCTTTGGATCATCAATTCCTCGACTTTCGCTCGATACTCCCTTTCCTTTTGCCTTCGAATCTCCTTTGTCATTTGCTCAATCCTCTCGTCTTGAATAAACTTGGCCATCAACTAAAAGAGTGGATAATAGAATTCATTAAATCTCGAAACAAAAATAGAAAAACCCATTATAGCAAAACATATCGCATTTCTCATTAAAATGATGAGCCTTTCTCGGATAATTAGATGAAAAAACAGAGGATTAGATTTCAAATATTACTTGTCTTCGGTATTCCTCTTCCTCTCTCTTCTCCTGCTCCAACTTTTCGGCTCGAATCCTTTGAGCTTCTTCGGCAGAACGCCGAAGCTCAATCATATGCTGTACACGCCTTTGACGTTCCTCCTCCTCCTGTTCGCGAACCTTTCTGGCCATCTCCTCCTCGTACAGCTCCCTCCGAAGTTCTTCCAGCTCTTCTTTTTCATACTTTTAAGATTTTACACGTTCAATTATTATAATTATTAGATTAATAAGCGCTGGAAAAATGAACTACCTGGCTTTTCATCATGTCCTGAACAGTTTTTGAAATGACACTCGCTTTGGTTCGATCCCTCTCCGCCTTGACCTTGCTAAAGAGCTCCATCTGATACTCTTTTGTTTGGACAAACTCTTGTATTTTTCTGTAAAAATTCGTGGTAAATATATTTTAGTAAATATTTGCTTTCTTATATTGCACTTGGAATATTCTACGCACAAATCCTCAATTTTTAGCTCTTCAGCCTCTCTCCGCCTATGCTCTTCACGCATTCGAAAAAATTCTTCAATATCCTTTTGATAAGAGTCTCTCTTTTGCTTTCTCTCCATGAAATCCCTGTGTAAATAAACAAGCTCCATTGATCAAAATTGAAAAATCCAATACAAAATCGATCCATCAGCCTTCTTTGAATTCTCAAATAATAAAATGTAATATTCAATACTAACTGGATCTCTTCCCGCTTAATGGAATTCACAATCTCATCAATCATTTCCCTGTCTTTAATGTTCTCCTCTCTGCCCAGGGCTTGGTGTGACCGCGAGTGAGTCATCTGGCTCTGTAGCGCTCGAGAATATTCATACTTTCTTCTCGCTTCCTCAAGGGCTCTTCGCTCCTCCTCAGCTTCAGCCCTGGCCATCTCCTCCATAAGCATTTGATGGCTTTCTAATTGACGCATCTGACCACCCAAAAAATTAGCCTGGAATATATCAAAGGTTTTAAAGTGACCTTTTCTTCGAGTCGCTTTGCTTCAGATTCGACTCTTTGAGCGTATAATGTTTTTGCATATAGGGCCTTTTTCAATTGACTCTCCAACTCTTTCAATTCTGGAGCATTCTCAAGCATCTTGAGCCTTTAATATAGTAGGAATAGTATTAAAGCTTATTGGTGTATATTTCAATAAACAAACCGGAAGGCATTCTGGCGAATCTCTTCCTTCCTACGCTCTTTTATTGCGTCTGCCATCATCCCTCCTTGTATTATCCTCTGCTCCCTTTCCAATTCTTCCCTCTCCGCCTTGAAATTAGCGTTAGTTAAATATTAGTGTTTTAAAAAGTGAAATTGCAAACCTTGCACAAAGATTCTTGTATGCGTTTTTCTGATTCTTCAAGATTGATTCGGTTGGAAAGTTGATTTCTCTTTGAGAGGAATTCACCCTTCTTCTCCCATTCAGTTCTCTTAACTTTCTCCTCCCAGTCGAGTATTTTGGAATTGTCAAAACCCTTAATGAATTCGACGGTTAGATTGATATACGGATTAATTTTTTGGCAGGCATACCGGTCGATCATCCCCCTCCCCTTCCTTACAGTATACTGGATACAGGTAGCTCATATTGAGAGAAAGCAGAGAAAGTTTTGTCGATATTTGACTTGCTATTCCCCTATTTTAAAATTGTAGGGGTATTTACTACTAAATTTATTCAGTGCAGAGTAGGCTTCTTTTTTATGATGAACCAATTTGTGGGGTTGTTGAGTTCAAAGGTATTAACTTCCATGACGAGTAAACGTATATGTGGGTGTATCAAAGCTAACCTACTACTAGGTACTATAAATATTTCTGTGTATCATTATTCGGAATCTTTATGATCTCCATTCGTACTTGGGGAATGGGGATTGAATTGCTTGTCCTCAGAATACCCTACTTTAGAAAAATATATTTATGCATCCTAAAATTGCAAATTAGTAGGAGTAGTAGCTTAATCTTAATAATCATACATATATTATTCGTAGGACAATATTTGGAAGAAAACACCAACATTCATCTTTATTTAATTTAATTGGGTTAAACAAAATAGTTTTATACAGTTTTAGCACCATTAAATACGATACGATCTACCGATAAATATATCTAGGTAGTCCGTCAAATCAAATATTGTAATTAGTACTTTAGACCAATGGAGAAAGAACAATTTATAGAGAAAGTCACATAACTATATGTAGATAGATATATCCTATTTTGATTAATATTATACTGATACTCTACTAATACAATTAAGATTAATATTTTTTGTATTGACTCTCCTTACAAAGGTTAATTTCTTAATTCTTCTGTATGATTAGATGCGGACACAATTAAAAAGAGATTGCAATTCGTCAGATTTTTCACAATAATTAAGTTCAAATAAATTATATTGTATTAGATCATATTACATGTGTAATGTCAGTACCATTTCCAAATCCTAATTAAAATTTTATCCTACTACACATGTACTTATCACAAATGTAAATTCTGTGGATTGAATGGATTCAAGACACAAGTTTACACCGAAATATTATTATCCTATTACAAAAGCTACAATATACTCGTACCAAGTAATCCCCCACCCCATTATATTTTAGGGTAGTAGTAGTAATATTATGTATTCTAAATTCTAATATACCTATTTACCTAAGAGCCACAGGCTTACTCATTGATTTACATTTAGCAATCATCCTTTAAGTTTAAAAGTTTCAAAAATATCGCATGAATATTCACCAATCATTTCCTCACTGAAGCTCACAATTCTTTTACATTTTTGGCAAAAGAATACCAACGATTTAAATGAAATTTTATATTTAGTAGATTTTTAAAATCTATTTAATTTTACGATTACCTAATTCTAAACCTAAGTCATATAATTATAGTTAAAACTTATTAATTTATAGGGTTATACATTACCAAATAGATATCTGATAAACGCTAGTGTGTATATCTAGTGTTATCGTTAGTACCTACTTTTAATATGCAAACTACTACAATTTATAACTGCCTATAAATCCTATTGCAGATACCTATACAGATACCTATACAGATCTTACCTATACAGATACCTATACAGATACCTATACAGATACCTATACAGATATTACATTATAATATTAATTAATATTAAATAGATAAATCATAATTCAATATATATACCTACATAATTATCAGTAGTAGTACCTACAATATATTATTCTTAGGATTAGGGTTACTGATAGGATTATATTTATATCATATCTAGTACATTAGCTATAGGTATTATAATATAATTGAATGTAATTTTGTGACTCATATTACAATATTTTGTAATTCTAATGAAAAATTTATTTTTAATTGGGGATACTTAAAATATTAAGTTGGCACACTATAATTTCTTTTAGTACGAACGATATACTGATAATGTATTTTTAAAAATGAACTCCCATTTTTCTTTGTTCTATTTCTGGTATTATGACTTTCTATAAAAATTAAGTAATTTGGCAGATTATTTTTTTAGAAATGAGAGATTTCTCCGATCCTCGAAATAATGGGTTTTTTGCTTTTAGCTAATTTTTATTCAGGGGAAAGATTTTTTTCCTAATAATTACCATTGTACACACAATTTTTACATTTTAGTTTTGAAGAGCTCGTTCAAGTTTTAATTATAATATCGATTTTATACTGATCCGAGAACAAAAGGAGTTACAAAACTTTTCCTCGAGTTCCCCTCGCCCTTCCAAAATTAATATGCATTGTCATATATTTTGAAATTTGCAAAGTTATCATGCCCGCTTTTAATTAGTGCAATAACTAATCTTTTAAATAAAGAAATTTCCAATTTATTCTTCTATAAAAAAAACATCCTAAATATACTTTTCGCTCATTAAAACTTCTGTAGCTATTTTGATTCTTGAAGCATCTCAAATTTTTTTATTCGAAAAAATCCATTTATTCTTCCAGTAGCTTACCTATCTAGATAATATCTATTTATAGAAATTCCTGGTATCAGAATTTCGAGTATTTGAGAATCCTTCCAGATAAAAAAAGACCATTCCATATATCGTATATCTAATAATATCGCATTTGCCCCGATGTATAAATACACATTAGAGAGAGAAATATAATATTTGGTCAAGAAGAATCCAACTCTAATTTCAGAGGAAGCCAGAGAGGAAGTCATTTATCTCTAAACAGAGTAATGGGAGCTTTATCCTAATTATTTCTTATGTAATTTGTCTAGTGACTCGAAGATCCAAAGATCCAAGGACTTTGTGTGGGCAATTCAGTAAATTCTCTTCACTCAAGAGTCGAGTCGTAAGAGACTTTCTCTTATATTAGTATCTTTCCCTAATCATTTCTTTCGAAAAAAGGAGAAATGTCAAATGAAGAGTAGAATTCCATTCTTCGAATTGGGGTGAAAAGGAGATTGTCTTAAGCTCAATTGGGCACTCACTTTCCTTTAATTTCTCTTCGGATCCATTTGATACAATATAAATATATATATGTATAGAGGAAATGATTGGCATTTTTTTCTCCGAGTGGGGAAATATAAATCTTTTTTTACAGGTTTATTCTGTTGGGGGAGGTGGAGGTGGGTTATCCGGACATTGATCATGCTGAGATTTCGGAGACCCTCCTTCATGGTGATGATGGTGATGTGAATGATGATGATGGTTAGAGGAATGATGGTGTTGATTAGTATTATTTTTGAAAGAATTACTCCGAGAGGAGCCTGTGCTGCGAATTGATGCATTGGATGGCCGCCTCGAACCTTTTATAAGAAAAGGCACATTTGAAGGTTGAAGAGACGCAACTGCTCGGAGCTGAAAAGAGGTTGAGAAAGGCAGATGAGGAGGAGGAAGAGGAAAGGAAGACCCTCAAAAAATAATATAGAAAAGTCTGATAAAGCTACTCTTCTACAACATTTGGTAAGGGTCGGGTAGGGTGAGAATTTGAAGGGGAGTGATGTTCACCTGGGCCACGTTGACCTGGAACTGGAAATTTCAATAATTAGGGGATAGAGATATTTTGCCATTACGAGCTCGTAACATCTTAAGAAAAATTAAAATTTCTTACCACCCAACATTGATTGTCTTCGCGAGCCTCCTGTGGAGCTCCTTTGAGAAGAGTGGCGACTATTGATACCACCATCACCTGCTAAAATATAAAAGGAAATCAAATTAGAAAGTTTTAGATGAAAGTCGACTTTCTCCCTGCCTTATAAGAGCATATAGCTAATTAGCTATTCAAATTTACTTCAGAGAAAGATTCCTATCAGGGAATGATTTGTGTATATAATTTTCGTATTATCAATTATCACGATAAGGTCAACTTGTCGGGGTCCTGGCGTATATCGGTAGTAGTAGTCGAATAATAAAGATTTCGTGTTGTGTATCAAGTTAATAAGCAGCTCTTGGAGAAAGTCAAGAGCTGCCTCATAAAATGCCGGCTCATAACGTAGCACGTAATGTCACACATGTTATAAACATTGAATTTTCTATGTACTCAGCAGAAACAGGGCTCGTAAAATACTCGAGATATTATGATTATTAGTCGGCTCATAGAAAGGATATAAATTCTCCTTGCACTCATATGTTGCATGCTTAAATAAATCTTGGGCCTGACTTTTGCAAGGATATGTCACGCTACTTCCTAAATTCCAGACTTCAGTAATGACCTCTTTTACTAGTACAATTATATTGAGCTGGTGCACTTTGTTCCTACTCTTTTGATTAGGCATACCTGTAGATATATTCTGTTGGATATTTGTTCGGAATAGAGTAGTAAATTATTTTAATTTAAGGAAAGGTGAAATGCATAAGTGTCTTGACTTCATTAAAGGATTTATTAGTCCCAAGAGTGTGTGTGCAAAAAGTTATTCATAGGCACTAATGCACGTAGTTCTACATACTGAATGCTATTCTATCATTATTTTACACGGCTCAAGGGAAATTAAAAGGATTCGCATTGTCATCGAATATATTCCCTAATCCGTGTGAAATACCAAAATTTATCTGCCAATTTTATGAGTAATATATAGATATACCTGGATCAGTGGAGAGTGTGATTGGAGGGGGCAGATGAGCATTTCTATAATAAAAAGATCAATTAATTAACATAAAAATTAAAATTACAAATAGCTTTAAATTAAAGATTACGCATAATGATGCCCCCGGAATCTCGGGCCAAATCGAGCCCTAGCAAATATCCTTAGAACGAGGCAGGTTAGCCCACAGAACAGGGTCATTCCCACACCGACTCCAATTAATGTAGCTAAATCTGAGTTGAGCAGTTGCGTCTCTTCATGGTTGAAATTTTAGAAAAATCAAGATAAATTAGCATTTATTTCATCAAATTACACATGATCGCAATCCAAACATTTGGGCTTAAATTACAGATCAGCCATAAAGAGGAGAGGGCCAACAAACTCATTCAGACGCAAAATTCAGATCCCCTCAAAACACTTTGAAATTTCCAATTGCTATCCACATCCAGTTAATTAAACCAATTAATACTTGAGTAAATAAACAAGGATTGGATTGGCATTTGCGTCTGATTTCCGAGCAATGGCCCTCCCACATCTTATGGCTGCTAATTGAATTTGGAGGAAAATTAATTAAAGGATCGGAGAGTCAGGTACATATTTACTAAACTGATAGGACTAAATTACTTGGATCCGCTATATCCACGCATATCATATTTATTTATAGACACACAAATCTCTATTTTCAAAATTGTACGTATATTTACATTGATATTCTCTTCATTTGTTATAAAAAGAGATATATTAAACACATATATTTAGAGATGGTAATCTCACCATTTTGTTTCAGTATTCA
>JAAZTK010002121.1:0-11956 GCA_036507255.1 Megalothorax incertus
CGATTTCCTATTTCCAAAGGTTTTTTAAAAATTTGAGAATTTACGGTAAAAAGCCGGTAAAAGGACCGGGTCGTGGATACCCGTACGCGAGTTCGAGCTAGGCTTGCGACAGTCTGATCTAAATCTAAATTTTAGATCTAAATTTTAGATCTACTTTAACTTTACGGCATAACATTATAATAAAGGTATTTATTATTGGTATTTATTAGATTACTATAAATTCCATTTAAACATTTTTGGATTATTTTGGGGCTAGTAAACTGGATTAGTTTTTTTAATTGAATCACACTGCAATATCGCAATTACTAATGATTTATCGGTTTAGATAAGCCTCCGATTTCCTGATTTTTTCCTTGAATTATTTAAAGCAAACTAAATTAATTTAGCGGTACCTAATCCTATTAAATTGAGGTATCGTCTACTAATTTTGAAGGGGGGAAAATATTGAAATTAAAAAGTTTATAAATTATAAAACAATTGTGCAATAAAGAAAGCTAGTATCCGTATATTTTATGTGCACTGAGTAGCTCATCGTCAGTATATCATATTCATTTGTACAATAGTATACATTTACAATATCTTTAATATCAAAACCTTGCTATCAGGATTTCAGAAAGTATGTTATTTAAGAGTGAAATGTTATATGATACAGAATCAGATAAACTCTTTCAATTCTACTATCGTGTATCATGTGCAAATTATGAAATTACACTAATTTATAATTTATTATAAATTACTGCCTACCTACCTATATGAATGAGCGAATTTGAATAATATGAAATCTAGATCATTTCTTTAAGATTGCCCCAGTTAACTTGACTTTCTCATTGTCACTTTCCATCTCGTTTCAAAAAAGGATTTCAAACTAGGCTCAAGATCTTTTTGCACCTCCACTCGACTCTCTCCAAGCTCTAATGACATTTTTTATGGCCACCCTTAGATTTTTCTTTTGTCGCTCCTTCTGGGGCTCTCCCTGAGTCAACAACAAAGCTCTGCGGATATCTTTAGAGCCTATTCCCCTGGACAATATCCTCATGAAGGTCAAAATGTGTATAGAAGCGTACCTCGGATTGTTGCCGCATCCACGAATAAGGTCAGTTTCAATTTAACCCTTTTAGGATCATTTTACTAAATTTGAGCGACTTTAAAGAATGGACAACCCGTCCTCCGAGCTGTAAAGAAAGTCAGGATCTCTCAAGTTCGACCTGCACTCCAAGAACCTGTGACATTTAGCCAAACTATACCTGGAGTTTATCGAAATCAACCTCAGGTCATCAGCTCTCATCAGCCACAACATCTCGAGGCTGCACAACAATATTATATTCAGCAACAGCCTCAGCCTATCCAATATCAAGCGAGGCAACCTCAGGTTTGTTTTATTTAAATCTTAAAATTAATTCTAAATAAATATTTTCTTAAGCCTGCACATAATGTCCAATCTTTCCCCGCTCGTCAATCAAATCTGATTGGAAGACCCGCTGTCAAACCTGTTCAACAGCCTCAAGAGGATGAGGAAGCTGAAGATTATCCCGCTGACGTAAATTCGGATTTTTAATAAATTCCCTTAAATTAAATTTCTCAAATCTTTTGAATATAATTATAGCCAAATCCAAGCTATAACTTTAGCTTTGATGTCAAAGATGATGATTTGACAAACTATCAAAACAGGCAGGAGGAAAGGAATCAAGGGGTTATTCGAGGTTCATACTCTGTCGTAGACCCTGATGGTGAGATTTGATTTCCGAATTAATTAACTGGCAAAATTCTGTAATTGAATTTAAATTTTTTTTAGGCTATGTTCGGACTGTGACATACACTGCCGACTCCAAGAATGGTAATTAATTATTTTAAATAAATATCTTCGAATGCCCTAACATTTTTCTTATCAATTGTAAAGGGTTTCAAGCCAAAGTCGGTAAGAATTCCATTCATTTAATAATAATTTTAATTTTCAATTGGATAAAAATTAATTAAAAATTTTTTAAATCACATTTTTTTATTAATAGTGCGAGAACCAACGGATGTAAAGGTCAAAGTGAGTAAATAAAAAGCATTTGGAAATGGGAATTGTACAGAATGATCCTCCTCCTCATATTCTTCCCTCAAACATGCACACCTACCACTCTTTTAAGTACATAAATTCTTTTTCTAATTAAGAAATATTAGCCAAACTTTTTGATTTTGAGACATTCTTTTTTCCTATAATCTTAAAGACTTGACTCAGGCATTTATCCATAAATACAGATAGTACATAATACGTAATCCTACAATTTGTACATTTATGTAAATATTGTAATTTGTAATGTATACTACTACAATACAATACAAGTTTATGTGGAATAGCAGTACAAGTACTTAGGTCAGGACTCACTCCGTTGTCAATTAGTCTTTTTTTCGTAGAAATCACAAACATTTTTAGTCCAAAAAAACATTAACCCTAGGTTAAGCTTATAACTTGTAACAACAAGCTCTGTTTCTGATCACTCGACTTTTTTTACTCTCCCTTTCAACTCCGATC
Source organism: Megalothorax incertus (assembly GCA_036507255.1). Lineage (NCBI taxonomy): Eukaryota > Metazoa > Arthropoda > Collembola > Neelipleona > Neelidae > Megalothorax > Megalothorax incertus. The sequence continues at coordinate 2,519 of JAAZTK010002121.1, forward strand.
TAGTTCCCGGTTCCCACCGAATCTCCCGAGAAGGTTCCCATTACCCACAAAGTCCAAGCTGGGCCATCAGGGTCAACATTCCGCTCCGTTCCATCTTACCCCTATCAACATGATGTATTTCATACACCAGCTCAAACCCAATCACAGCCTCAAGTTCAACAAATCCAACAACAGCCTCAAGCCGAACCCGTTTATTACACTGGAGCAAATGGACAACCTATCCAAGCTCAAACAATTATCGGTTCGGATGGACAACAATATTATATCCGAAGAGCTAAGCCAACGAGGCAAGTCCATCAGCATTCACAAAGGTCACCCAAGGGTCGAATTATCAGGGTTCTCAACGCCCAATAATTTTAAGACTCATTTAAAAAATATCCTACAAAAATCTGGACATCAATTTTGATTTCCCAAATGATATTACATATCTAGATTATCAGCCTAATTTAATTTTATGGATTTGAGTGTGTTGGTTCGAGGTGAACAAATGTTTATATCAATTAATTTAATTATAATTATTAATTATACAGTCAAAGTCATGTAATTTTATACGTATGGACTACTTACTAAAAGCCATTAGAATTATTGTACTTATCTTCATTTCTCTAATTCTTCGAATAGGAATTTTGTATTACAGATATTATGCACTTGATATACCTAAACTCTCTAATTTGTAATTATTTTGTAAATTGGAATAAACTTTAATTGAAATGGAAAGTTTACTAATAGTAATAACGAAGTTGGGTGATTTAAGATGGGGAAGATAAAGGGCTGTAAAATTTAAAGAGATACTCGTAAGAAAAGTAGCTCGTTTTTTTTAAAACTCGAGTCGTGATCAATTAAGGTGAGTAATTGGGTCATATAAAAAGTTGTAGCATTCAGTAGGATCACAATATAATACTGTAACATATTGTAGATTGTTTTATAGTACGAGGATTAGAAATATCGTAAAATGTAGGTACTGATTCCTGAATTACATATATCAGTAAAATTGAAATCGAAAGTTGCATTTGTGCATTTATTGAATATGAGAGGAATTTATTGAATGCATTCTTGCAGATGGTATTTAGAAAAAGAAAGTTGTACATCCTCGGCTTAACTTTGATGAGCTCTGAGGCTTCTGAGGCTTCTTCGAGGGTGGACAACAATGTTTAGACTGTAACTTGCAAACCCCAAAGATTTAATTGAAGTGGACGCTAATAACTTTTCAAGTGAGGAGATTTCATAGATTAAAAATAACTTGATTGAGGAGCTCTGCTAAAGGGAGATTGCAGTCTATCGAGGCTCGAGGTATAAATGGCCCGCTAATAATTATAATTATATTAGATAGTTATAAAACCTTATATGATAGTTATAATGCATTTCTTTTTAGCGTTTGAGTTTAATTAGAAATTGCCAAAAGCATATTAGATTTGCAGATTCTTCCTGGCTAAAAGGTACACGCAAATCCAATAATTTTTTGCAAGTAATTACAATCTTAGAATTATTACAAAGGAAGATATCATTCTTTTAATTGCTCAAACTGCTAATATTATTGTAGTCGTATAGTATTGTACGACGCAACAATAAGTACATCGTTTAACGCACAATACTACATTCATTAGGAACCTCATTTGTCAATGTGACAGGCGGCCAGCTCTTGTATTGGTCAGTTTGACATCCTCCCGGAGTAATTAGTCAATTTCTCTTTAAACCCAACTCGTACTACGATATTTTTAAACTCAAATATTTAAAAGCATTGATGCTGAGAGATACATCTAATTTTATAAAATTTTAGACGTAATATTGATTGGAAATCCGATGAGTAACATCTAGGTATAACCAATATCAGTATCTTGGAAAGTTATTGGATTTTTCTCCCCACAAATTCCCAATTTAGAAGTAATCGGAAAGAGTGTTTTTGTGGTTTGTTTGTTAGTATTACTACGAGTGTTTTGCGATACCCAAAATATCCAATTTACTTTCCAATTTAAAATATTTGCAAAAGAGCAGGCAGCCAAGCTTGATTCAATCTGTGGTCATTTTTTGTGCGGAGATCTCTCAATCTCTTAATATAGAATATAGAGTCTTCGAATATCTTTAGTTCGGACTGCAGATATTCTTAATCCTTTATTCCCCCAGCTTTGCTTTGTGCGTATTTATAAAATGCAATATCATACTCCTTATCCCTAGATATACCTGGATCGTGTATATTAAATACAACTTTCATTTTCAAGCCCTACAAGTAACACTAACAAGAACCTCTCAAGACTCAAATCTCAAAATCTGAAGCTCGAGCGTAGCCGTTGCCATTCGGCGGCCAATGAAAGGGAAAGGGCTATCCCCAACCGAGTCATTAATTTGGCGGCGGTAGGAGCTCTTTCTTATTGTCATCGAGACTCAGCTTCGATCATGTGGTCAACTTTCCTTCGCTGAGAGTAATTACAATCATAATAATCATGTCCCTTTTTCTTTTAAACCCTCCAAACCCCCCTTCTTAAAACATATGAAATTAGGAGCTTGTTAGGATTTTGAAAAAGAAGCAATAAAAGAGCTCTAAAACCCAATTTTGATATGGTTTTTGGCTTATACTACGAGTATTGGTAGTATGAACAAGTAGAGCGTTTCTTTTTAAGCATACTTGTAGAGATAAAGAATAGAAAGCCTCATAAAAAGCAGAGCACGGATCCGCAGATTAGCCCCTGTGTAAATCTAATTAGAAGATGCATTGGGGATTCACACTTGGCTTAAGACAGGGATCTAATTTTAGTAGGGGGGTTTTTATCAATTAACCTGCAGCGTGAATTATAAATTTGGATTCAATTTGCACACACGCTCGCTATATTTGCTTGCAATGAACATGCACAAAAGATAATATTTTGAGAGGTGAGAGAAATCGCTTATCTCAGATCATTCAGGGGTTTTAACCGCTATGGCCAATTCGAGGTTACATCTGGCATATGCTCTGTAGAAATCAAAAGTCAATGTTAAAGGGTTAAATCGGCTTAGGGTACAAGCTTTCCCAAATGTGGCTATATGGCACTGACTTTGATAAGAAATTGCTTTCCAATTGATGTAGAGTTTCGAGAATTGATGTAAAACATGATGCATTAAACTCTTTCTCATATCTTACGATAAATTGCTACACAATTCTTATGTGGGGGCACATTGACTTTAAAGTTCAAACTTTAATCTATTAAACTTGACAATTGAATTGATTACAATTGGCCATTTGGCCATTTGGGCCGCATATAATATAAGAAAGTAGACCAATAAATGAAACAATGGGTTGAAAGTGAAATGCCGTTAGATTGTAGCAGTACTTTAAATATATAATTGAACTTGAGAGCTCTTTTCCCCTCGCTAAGAAGATGCCCAACCCAAACAATCATTTATTATTCTCTAATTGACTCGCATTATCTGCAAATATTGTACGAGTTACAAGTTATTAATTCGTAGATCTCTATTTATGAGATAAGTGTATTTATAGATTAATGATCAGAATTCGAGTATTTTAGAAATCAAGTTGAACCCCCCAACCACAAGTCCAATGCACTTGGAAGGGGATCTGCAATGTGAAAGGCTTGTTATGATGGACAAGATATAATTCTCATCTCAATCCCAAATCAAAACTCGTATTAAAATTGTGTTATCATTTTATGATTGGATGAATGCAGCAGCGGTTTCGAGGATAGTGTGGTAGTGGTAAGGGAAAGGGTTTGGGGTGGCTGACCATCCTTGAGATACAATTCAATGTCTTCAGCATACGCACATTTGTTTTGTACACTTCTAAATCTCCCCCCACTACCACTTATGGCAACTTCATTCTCATAAGATGAGAGTGAAAAGAGAGATTTCTTTTTGGGAGCCCTCCTCCTCTTACTATTTTTTTTTGCACTGCAGTAATATAGAAATGAACTGCATCTCTCTCCTCCTCCTCCTCTATAAAAGCGCAATTGGGCTCCCAAAACAAGACAGTTCCGACTCGCAACTACAAGAGCTTTGGACAACCCTCATACTTAACTAAAACTTACTAACTTGACCTGAATTTTGTACTTACAATTCTCTGAATTTACGTGTGACTTGACTTGACAAAAATAAAAGTGTTTAAAGGAATTATGGCGGACCATTCTTACCTGGTAAGGGCATTCTTTTGGTTCCAGATTTTTAGAAATAAAAATTTTTCCAAATTACCATTTGCTACAGATGAGAGTTGGACTCTTTGCTTCCTTTATCGTCCTCGGAGCTCTCCTAGTCATTGTCAGTGGAGCTCCTCAACTCTTTAATGAGAGATCCCGGGAACCTTTTGTCGTTTCCGAAGCTGGTAAGTTTTTTAGGTATTCGATCATATATGGTCAATTAAACAATATAATTCCCGTGATTTAGTTGATGTAGTTGACGCTGAGCCGTTAGTCCGCTCTCGACGAGGTTCAGATATCGGAGAACATGATCTTCTAAGCAGGGGATCTCATGGTATAATATTTGCAAGCCCTGAAATGCTCTCAAAATTGAGCTAATCTCGAATTTCTTAAGGGTACGGTCATGGAGGCGGATTTGGGGGTGGACATGGCCATGGTCATGGGTCAGGGGGCGGAGGTCATTACGGAGGTTGGGGAGCTGTTGGACCGGTTTTCACTTACGCAAGGACCGATTATCATGGGAATTTCCAATGGGGTAAGCGGAGAAGCTCGATAAAATCAAATAATTCCATTAAAACATGCTTAATTAGGATAATTAACACGCTTAATTATCTGATTAATTAATTAATTGCTTATTTAATTCCAGGTGTAAGACATAAGGTCGGCGGAGGACATGGACATCACGGAAAATAGACATCTGACCTTGACTTGCATAACTCGCTGATACTCTGACAAAAAGACTTGACATTTGTGACAAAATTGACTTGGAATATGGACATACTTGATTATATACGAGTAAATCCTAGTGTGACCTGACCTAAACGTACTTAGGTACTAGGGTTTGGACAATTGCACGACATTTTGCGGACAATTTGCTAAATACTCGTAGGATTAATGACTAATACGGACATATTATACGAATTTTGTGAACCTCAAGTGAAAGATCTAGTCAAGACTCTATTATTCAAAATTCAATACTCAATTTGCCTTTAAAAAAACTTGGCGAAAGCATTTCTTGAAATGAATTCTATTCAAAAACTTGATTTGGACTGATTCTGAGACAAAAAGACGATTGACTTACTAATACTACTAATATGAATGATATAATACTCGTAAAACTGCCTTACTTAGGATTAATTATACAAGGAATAAGCTACCTACCTACTATTACTTTACAATCTGACTCTTCAAACACAAAATGAAACTCCACTCTCAAGATTACAATTTAATCAAATATATTTTGAATTTTGACATTTTTATTGCAATTTTATACATAGAAAAAAAGGTTTTTAGTTTTTACACATTTTAGGATAAATACTCGCATATTATATGCAAGTTTACAATTTGACATATACTCGTACATTAACAGATTTACAGAATGAAGAATCTCACCTAAAAGTTACCACTTTTTTTAAAAATACTCGTTAAATACAAATTACACATTTTGTTAAACTCTTACTTCACAAAGCCTTGTTATACTACTTTACAATATAGAAATAAATGTTACGTTTGAATTTGAAATACAATTTTAAAATATTAGTACATTGAATTTACATCTACCTCAAATAATAATTTAGAGCTTATCTAATAGAGCTACTACTACCTATAATACCGATATACAGTATTCCATTAAGGACTGATCGCCAAGAATATATATCAATTCATATCTGTACAAATTACAATTTTATGAAAGTTAGGTATAACATGGGTAAAACTTCATATTTACAAAAGTTTACGTCTTTATAAAAATTCGGGGATACCCTTTCAGGCTTTTACTTACAAAATTCAGCAACATTTGGAGCATCTTTCCACAACTCTGCAATTTGTAGCACACTCTTCTTACCCTCCATCTTCAAATACGGTTCACACGCCCTCCCCTTTAGAAATAACAGATTCTTACAAGCAGTTTCAATCAGTGTACAATTCTCTTCCGATAAACCCTTTTCCATTTCACGGTAAAATAGCCGGAGTACGGGAGGTCCAACACTTTTCTTGAAATATGTCGTTATCTCGCTTATCATTGTCTTATGTGCATCACTATCCTCAACATTCAGATCGCCTTTTTTGTTTTTAAGCCTGAAATAACACGCGATTTCGAAATTTATTTTTTAAAAAAAGGATTAAAATATTTAATTTGCAAATTACCGCAAAACTAGTCGACAAAATGGTTCAAGGGTAAGTAGAGAATCGCTTAGAATAACACGGAATGTGAGAGTTACTGGAGGAATAGGTTGGAATGGCATTCCTTTTGTTTCATATAGGACTTCGTAATTGTCAAATGCCTCGCATACTTTGGCGAGTAGGTACGGCTGATTATGTCCATCCGTCATCTCATTTACGAGTACACACATGTAATTGAATAAGAATTGAAGATTCCCAGCTAACTCGCCTTGTTCCACATTCTGTGAAATTCGGGCTCGATTCAAAAGTTTAATCCAGCGTGTAAAAAGCGTATTTAGCATTTCCCATATCGCTACCCGATCCTCCTGATCCCCTTGCGTAAATTCTCGTTCAAATACATCAAGAGCATGTGCATTTTTATCTACATTTAAATGGAATTACAACTCAAAATCGAAAAATTCATTGAAAAAAATGGAAAACTTACAGATTTTGAAATCTAGGATTGGCAGGAAAGAGAATAGGCGAAAGATATGTGATTTAAACATTTCTCCATCCCATTTCCTCAACAGGCTAAGCATCCAATTGTTAAGTGGAGTAATTCCTTTGACATGGAGAGGATCAGAGTCCATGAATTCCAGGAGGAGGAGGCATCGGTCAAGTACAAAGGCATATTTCTCCCTATTGAGAGCATTATGAGCTGATGGTATAAATTCTACGAAATATACATGTCGTAAATTAATAAAAAATACTAGTCAAATTCCGAATATGATATTCGAGAAAATCTACCGTGTTTTAAAACAAGATCAAGCCAATCATAAAACAATTCCAAATGAAGTGGCTTTCCAAGAAGTAGGGGGGTAGTCTCCCTATTTATAAGCATTAATTTCATTTCATCAAGTGCCGTCGAACTCCTCGTGCTCCTATAAATTTTAATTTTTTAAATATGGTAATTTTGCATATATTTATACACTTTAAATTACGGTACCTCATTAAAACAGAATAATCTTCAATAAAAGATGGAGCCCAATGGAGGAAGAATAGTCCAGATATACGAATATCCTCCTCGCTAATTAATCCTTCCAATTTCTCTTGAGATATCCTACCCCTTGCTCCGTAAAGTCTTTCACGGAATCCACGAGAGGCATCGAGGAGTGTCACATATCGTTTTGTATCTCTTTTGAAGGTAATATCAGTATCTTTTACATGGACAAGATCTGGGCGGAGGATTTTGCAAATTCTACAAAAAAAAAATCATATTTAATTTAAATACGGAATACTTGTAAAAAAAACTTACGCAATTAAATTCTTAAGTGCGTTTATTTCATCCTTTTTGAGCAACCAATTTCGGAGTACAAAATTAAGATCAGATACAAACTTTCGGGTGACATTGAGAGGGGTTGTAATTCGTCGGAGGAGTAGAAATGTATATTCTTGGAGAGGTTCCATCCTCCTCAATGCAAATAGCTGGTGGTAATTGAGAGGTGAGCTCAGAATAGAGGTATCAACTAGCTCATATTGAGCAATTCCTAGATTTGATAGAAAATAATTAATAAAAGTATGGAATTTCAACCTCAAATATGGAATTTGAGGTCAAATCTTACCAAATAAATATATGAGGAGTGCTCTACATATTGGTTTATCCTTTTCATCTTTTGCAAAACAAAGCCATTGAACAATATCGTCAATAAGGATCTCGGGAAGGCTGTTTTTGGCAGGGATCATGAAATAAATCAAATCCCTTCGAATCTCACGTGGTGCGAGATGAGGTTCATCCGATATAATCCTCCATAAATCCATTATTTTGATCTCTGGAAGTCCTTCCCCCATCTGAGCTTCAATATAATCCATGTAGATTTTCCAATAGCCCTTCCACTTCCTTCGCATCCCCTTCTGGGCAGTCTCATTTGATTTCTTTAGAGTTATGTGATCTGAAAAAAATTGTATAAATATTTTAAATGGGAATTTGCAAGGAATTGTTTAATTCAATTTGAACCTCGGATGTAGCGTTTCATAAACCTCTCATAATCAAATGCTTCCTCGGATTCTTGTCCAATTTGAACCTCCTCCTCGTCACTTGAGCCCAACTCTTGAGATCCAGGTTTTTTGCCACGAGTTTTCCTCAACTTCTTTGTCTGTGATGAGACCACGGGTGGTTCATCAGGGTCGGAGGTCCCTGAGGTTTCATTTGCAAAATTTGTGTACTGTGTCCTGATTTTTAAAAAAAGAATTAAAATTTTTTAATACAAAAAAAAGTTAAATTACTTTTGCCAAGTTTGTTGAGACTCTAGCTGCTGACTTTGTGAGATCATGGACAATTGTGAGGAAGACCTTTGGGACGCTTTTGATGACATGACGTAGGCTGACCTTTGAGAGAGTGGAACTCTGCGAATAATTGAAAATAATTGTATTATAATAAAACGTTTTAAAAACGTAAACAAAAATGGAAAATTTCGAAAAATCGTATTTTTATGGGCATTTGATTGCAATTTTACCTCTCTGGGGCCTTCTTCTGCCCTTTCTTTCTGCTTAACATATGCCCCACTACAAATTGACAGCAATTGACCTCAAAAGTAATTAAAATTGACGAAAATTGACCCCACAAAATTTGTGAATTTCTACCGGAATTTTTACCCGCTAATTTTTCAATGTGCAAGTTCTAGTCTAATTATGCATTATAGCATAGCATTGGACAATTAATTTTTAATTAATTAAAACTGACGACTTTTGTGAATTATTAGTAATTAATTCAATATAAAATAATTAGCCTAGAAAGATGGCTTTTTAATCACTTTATTTGTTACACTTTATTTTCCTATCCTATTTAGATAAATTGCGATTATTTAATTCACATTTGAGACATATTAAAACGTTATTTGGGCACTTGACTCTTTAAAATCTAAACTAATTAATAAGTAAAAATACACTCTGGATCTCTGGATGACCTCATCAATTTAATGGATGCCTAAAAGCTTTAGCTCCTTATCCACATCAGAAATAGATAGTTTAACATCTGGGTGAGAGAGCGAAGGGATCCCGTAGTTGTTGTCACCCATTGCAGACGAATCCGAGGACTCGCCAAAATCCGAAGCATAATTTGACGACCGTTCCATCTTGGCCAAGGGGTGCTGTCCAAGGTCAGAGGCAAGGGCTGACCCTCGAGCTCTTCTTTTATTAGCCTCCCAAGTCATCTCATCTGAAA
>JAAZTK010002122.1:0-11951 GCA_036507255.1 Megalothorax incertus
CTCAAAATCGGAAAAACCCATCTGTTCCAGCCGACCCTTTCTATACCCTTCATAGTGCCGGTAGTGTGTAGACTCTCTCAAATCCTCCATATTGGTCCGTATAAGCATTTCACGGAGCTTTCCAAAATCGCAATGATTCTCATTCTCAACACTGACAACACCCCAGGGGTATTGCCTTGCTCGGACCATTTTATTCCCAACTTTGATCATCTCTTTGCTCCCAATTACAGCAAATGGAATATGGACATTCATTCCAGCATTCATTTCCGCCACACTATCATCGTCAATTGGGAATTGATAGATCTTAATTCCATTTGAGCTTAATTCTGCATTAATTTTTTCCTGAAATCCAGATTTATATTAATTAAAATTGAATATATTGTATGTATAATTTTAATTCTACTTTGAATTTGGCTAATTCCGATTTTGAGATGGTGTCAGCTTTGGCAATGATTGGAATTATATTCACTTTACTGTCAAGAGTTTTCATACAAACAATGTCAAGAGCTTTGAGACCGTGCCCAGTTGGGCAGATGAAATACAGACTAAAAAGAAATTAAATTAATTTAAAAAAGGAATTTTTTATTTAGAATTTAGAATTTAGATACATTACCAAACATGAATCCGAGTATCATGATAATGATTAAGGCTTCTTGTGATTTTTAATTCCTCCTGTAAATACGCCTCGAATTGCTTGTCCAAATAGTCATTAATTGCCTGTAAAATGTCATAATTAATTTGTCATATATTTTTGAAAATAAAGAATGATCACCTGGAATGAGAGCTCCTTATTTATTTGATCCCCATATCCTTGAGTCTCGACAATTGTAAGCTGAAAGGATAATTATTATAAATTATAATAATAATAAATGCGGGATTCTAAAAATAATTTAATTTGAGTTTTAATTAGGTTTTGTACACACCTTCATAGGCACATTATTCTCAACCAGATCGTATGTATTTGATTTGAGTTGAACACGAGGCAGATTATGATTTGATGGTGTAGAATCTATCAGTATTTAATTTGCTCGAAATTAAATGCACGTGAATTCCAATTAGAATCTTACCAAAATCAGTGTTAAACAAGGAATCCATCAGCACACTTTTTCCCAGGCCAGTCTCGCCTGCAAAATTCCATGTGTTATAAAAATAGCATTTCTAAATGACTAATTAACCCCACTTACCAATACAGAGGATGTTGAAGGCAAATCCTAAAAAACACCATCATGAGTCCATGACACATTTATTAATTATTAAGGATTTTTCCTCGCATGTCAATTTTGGAAAAAAACTATACCTCTGTGTGTTGATTTATTGACAAGCTGATTAGGCAAGGAATCAAAACCGACATGCTCTATAATATAATTATACGTTTAAAACATTATTAATTGAATTGGTCTGAATTTAACATTGTATTGAATTGGATAAATGAATAACCTGACAGATTAAGGTTCCTGATCTTCTCGTGCACCATGATCCTTGACCCCTGTAAGTCCTCAGCTAATTAGCAAATTTTAAAACAAATTAATCAGTTGGAACGGAAGTTCTTTTTTAATTTTGATAAGTTCAAGTCCCACCCTTTTCATATCAGCATTTATACTCTTATTAATCCAATGAATCAGACCGTTCTTGGCATCCTTCACATTATTGAAAGTTTGATCAATTAATTAATTGGACATCATGTCAATATTCACCAAATATAAACAAGATGAAATAATAAAGTAGCTATAAGCCTATTAGATCAATAAGTATGTTGTTCCTATAGCCGGTGTATAAGAAAGCTTCAAATTCCGGCCCAGGAAAAGAAGGAAGGTTTTTTTGAAAGCTCCCAATTTCAATAAAAGAATAGTGCTAAAATATATTCTAATAATTAATAAATTGATACGGCCGAAAGTAACTTTATTTTACAACAGTATTTACGGTATGGCATGCCGTAGAGTCGAGGGACTCCCTTTCCTCCCTGGGAATTGCTATCCAGACCCTTCAGTAAATCATACCTTGAACTTGATCTAATTTATTGATTGGTATTAATTTTTCTAATTAGGTGTCAGATTTCCGAAGGTCGCAAACATTGGATTGCGTCAATGGGTTCAAGATCCCAAAGACACACTATCTTGGGGTTGGAGCCAATCCTATCCCAGAGCTATGTCAGGGGATTAAGGATTTATTTAACGTGGACAAGTAATGCCATAAATTGCCCATATTAAAGCATAATTAATTTCTACGATATTTGACTTGTTCCTTAAATTAGCTATGATCCTGACATGATTTACGGAAGACCAAAGGTCAAATGCTGCGATTACAAGCCACCCTTTGCAAACCAGCCAAAGGTTGGTCTATTTATCATAGAATTTATCTATATGGTATATGCTTGCTAATTTGGACTAATCCTTTGCCTATACTTTTTAGTGCCCCCTCAAATTTTATGCCTATACAAAAGAGACTGTTAATGAATCCCCTGATGAGAACTATCGTGTGAGACAAGTTGAGATCCGTTACCACCTTGAAGATGACACAATCTTTGTTTACGAGCCTAAACAAGAGGTTTAAATAAATTTAAAAATAATGCTTAATTTTAAATATTTTAACTTGTTAAATTTAATCAAATTGGAAGAATTCGGGGCTAATGCAAGGGGCCTTCATCAAGCGTCATCAAATTCCTAAAAATGATTTGGGAGAAACCTGGAATTGGAAGGATCTTAACCTCCGGTGTGAGGTACTCTTTTATGGCCGTGGTTTCCGAATTGTCGATGCTGACCAATTTACAAAAGACTTTTACGAGAGTGAAGGAATCATTCTGAATGACCCTGAGGAACTTCCAAAGGATCCCTACATGGACAAACGTTGGAGCCTATACCGGAAATATTCTTCCAATGTAATTTTTTACAATCTTTTGTATAAAAGTTATAATTCCAGAATTCTTCCAGAGGAGCTGCGACCGCCGCCCAAAGTATCACGAGTACTCAAATAAACCTCTCAAGTTTTATTGCGTTTGGGATGATCGCCACAATGAGTACGGGGAACTCTCCAAGCAAGAACTTTATTTTTTTCTTGAAGATGGTACTGTTGAGGTCAAAGAGGTCAATTGCCGAAAGGGAGCTAATGGAAGAGATATTCAAGAGTCTAAGCTTCTCCTTCATCGAATCCGCCTACCTAAAGATTGGAAGGATCTCCCACGTACTTTCACAAATCAATCATAATAATCTTTTTTAAATATATTTTTTATTGCAATTCAGTCCAATTTCCACTTGGAACAATGGAGGCAAAGGAACCAGAGCATGTCGAATACTACGAGGCAGAGGATCTTGTAATTGGGGAGACTATTTCAGTGTTTGGCCGACGTTTCCTCATCTATGATATTGATGAAGGGTCAAAGCCCTTCTACAGGGATCATCTTGGGATGACTGATTTTACTCCAATATGCATAGGCTCAGAGGAACCTCCTCAGAAGCCTCCGATGGTAAATTTCACCTGATTAAAAATCCTTTAGGTAATTTAATCTAGAAATAAAATTAAACAGGAAATCCCACCTTGGAATGGTTGGGGAAGCCCCGAAGACTCGATGGCGTCTGTTTTAAGCATAGTTCCTAAGCGCCCTCGTGTTGATGACTACAAAAAGCTTATTTTGGAGCTTAAAGTGCTTAAATTTGGAGCCATGTTGGATTCTACAAAGCCGGAGGACATTGGGAGGGAATTTATTATCAGGTATTTTTAAAATCCTAATTATTGTAATATTAAACTCTAATCCTAAGTCAAATTTTATCTTTTTAAAGCTACCGACTCGTTGATGACAAGATTTCCATCTATGAGAAACCTGTGAGAAATTCTGGATGGCCAGGAGGCAAGTTCCTCGATTATCACCGCATTCTCAAGCCTGGATCTTCGAAAAATGATCCGGAATATTATGGTCCTTTTGACCTCTACATTGGGGCAATGCTGGATATATTTGGACATCGCTTTTGCATCCGATGTGCAGATCGATTTGTCCTCGAATATGCCGAGAAGAATCCGGAATGCTTTCCTGATTATGTCATCCAGAATCTTCGAGAATATTTTGAATGTATTGAAGCTAGGGATCAGATACAAGTGGCCGAGGAGCCTTGCGACCCAGGTCAATGAGTACCCAATTTTTAGTGTATATATTTCATGTATGAATTAATTTAAGCAGGGTCCAGAATTTGTGAAGAACCCGTTGGTGAAGGATTCTTTGAGCATCTCGGGCTCGGATATGGAAAATCAAGCTTTGTGCATCCTTGCAATGAAAATCCGAATCCGAATCCATGTTCTTATGTAAGCGTCAATTAAAAATAATAATTTAAAGTTAAATATCGTTTCTTCAAGGATTGGGACATGTGTCGCCAGATGGGGTTCAATTGCGGAGCACAAGGAGCTGATGACGCCAAATCTCCGATTGATTTTGCCTGTGAAAAACCTAGTCCTGGAAATCCAGAATTGTTTGAGACGCCAGAGTGCGCTGTATACAGACCGGAGAAACTTGTGGCGCCAGGTTGAATTCCAAAATACAAAAAAATATACAATTTAAATTAAATTATTAAAGATCCGATGCTCCCAAATCCGAAATTTATCGAAGATCCACAGTGTGTCTGCCCTGAGGATTATTATACGCTCAAAGATGCCCGATTCGGGTGTTTTAACCCGCCAAGTATTGAACGCCAGGTGGAGGCACAAGCACGAAGGGCCATGTTTACTTGTCCAGAGGATCGTTGTCAAGAAGCGAGGGATATCCCCAATTCAGGAAGATGCCAATAAATAAATTCTCACCCAAAATGCTATGCAATATATCGTACTATATCCTATGTACTAATATTGTATGTACGATCTACTTTGTATTTGAAAAATCCAATAAATATCCGTGTAAATAAATATAATGCGTAATTAACTTTTGATTTATCGGAATATTTTAAAAATAGACGCAGTCTTGTTTACTTCTGATAATAAGATTACACATGTATATATTTACACATCTCGAGACTTAAAATACTTTTGATTAAAGTTAAAATTATCTTGGGATTTAATTCTTCTATTATTAACCTATCAAAATGTGCATTTCTTGCCACCTCCGTCATTTCTTTTGCTTCAAACTCTCCAAATGCAAAAAAGATCGAGCTTTTAAGGGTCCTCTTAGATCCTTATTGACCCAAAAAATTTTGAGGGACCGTAAAAGTGAACCCTGGATCTTCATGAGTGTTGATAGGCTGAGTGACATTACGGAAGAGCCCACCGATCTCGAGGAGACTATTTAGAAGCATTGTTTTTTCAAGAGTTGCCAAGATATTCTACCCAATCAAATGACCCTTTAAGGTTTACACATATATTATTAGCAAGAATATGGGTTAAATTCGCCGTTTGATATGTAAATCAACACTTGAGATGCTCAGGGAATCCACCAGATTTTGTGTGTGTTTAATTTACCTGCTCATCCTCTTGGTGAGTGTAGTCTCGAGTGCACCTCCACATCAAAGGAGCCCTAGGAATGTCGACGATGACCCTGAGGTGGAATCCCTTATTGAGGAGATCCTTGAGGCGGGTAAGAGGGAGGTGGAAAAGCGTCAAAGGGGACAATTAGCCAACTCTGATCTGGAAGGAGGTCACGGTGGAGGAGCTAAAAGTTTCACCACGGAGAAACACGGTAATCAAACACAATGGGTCCCTTGGCATCCTCCTACTGCGACTCAATGGGTCCCTTGGCATCCTTCTACGTCATCCCCAACGGCACCCCCAATAGAATTTAATGAGGAGGAGAAGAACCTCCTGACCTCTGATCGTCTAGAAACATTCTCTGGAGAGCTGCTTCATTTTGCAGCCACGCTCTACGATGAATGCCATAACCAGACGCCAGAATGTTTCAAAAGGTGGGCCGCAAGCTGTGACAATGAGGTAAGAGCGCCTAGCTTTTAATATTTTTGATTTAAAATACTCTCATTTCCAGACTGATTGTAAAAGCTTGGCCTTTGGGGACGATTGCAAACCAGTCAAACATCGGGGAGATGCTACTTTCAAGCATACTGGTATATGTTTTAATATTACTATAAAAAATTCTACAATGACCTTGGCACATTTAAAGGCCCCTGGAATGACACATGCTTTGCATCCTCCTGGTTCCAAGAAGATAAGGACCCTAGGAGAGTACTCGAATGCTCCGTAGCGGAGAAAAAGTGCCGATGCTTCGGGGACCTATCTGATATCACCCGGAAATTGGACCACCCAACGTATGACGTCGAGTCGGGGGCCTGCCTTATTCCTCTTCACCATCGATGTCTACCGGGCAGGACGCCATGTGACAACAAGTGGCCCAAAATGAACGTCACGTGTCAAAAGAACGTGAATAAACACGCGTAACCTCCATGAAGATAAAGAAGCTTATTACTGCCTCGGAGCGTCCTCTCATGTGACTCCTCCACTACTACTACTCCTCCTCACCTTTCTAATATTAATAATACCATTCGATTCACTAATCAATTATAAAGTAGATTAAAAGTGTTTAAAGGGAATTTAGGTATAATTGTATCTAAAAAATCTTTACTAAATTCAGTAAAGAAATATTAATTACAACAAATATCATTTTTATTAAAATATTAAATTATTGGTTAATCATTATTCTATCGTACTATAATACGCTTAGTTCTATCAATATGTTAAACTATATTTAAATATAAAATAAAATATAGATGAAATAAAAATTAAAAGCTTAATTTTAGTAAAGGTATTTTAGTAAAGGTATTTTTAGAATCCTCGAAGGAGCGTTGTCACTCCGATGCACAGAATGAGACCAAAGGCAGAGAGAGTGGCCATTGACGCTCCCGCCTTACACTGAAGGCCATCTGGGCTAAATCCCCCATTACAAGTACAAACCCCTCCGCTACATCCACTGTTATCTCGGCAATGGATTTCGGTTGTTGGATGATCAGGATTTTCTAAAATGCACATATATAAATTAATTAATTAATTTTAATTCATTTGAAAAAAATTAAATCCTTACCTCCACATACAGCTCCTGCACCACCTACGCAATAGGTGTCTGCTTCTCTTTGATGAATATATTTATCTTTGCATGCGCATGTTGTTCCTATTTAAAAAAATAATCAGGATTTCTTTATTTACGATATTTTAAATACAACTCACCGTTACATGCCACCACCTCTTTTGGATTGCAAAAAATATTAGTATCCGTTGTAGAGCAAGGCGCTCCAAAAGCTCCGAGGCATTTTTTATCATCAGTTGACGTGTATTGATCCTTGCATTCACACTTGTGGTCCGTTCCAGTCGTCGAACATACCAGGTTATTATCAGCATTGCATTCTTCGTCATTTGCACAAGGCGTATCGAGCCCTTTCCTGCATGACCCATCCTTATTGGATTCGTATCCCTCGATGCATTCACATTTATTAGCAAAGTTACACACTGCATTCTCAACACATACACGATCTGGATTGTCTATTTAAATTTGAGTAAATTTTAATTTTTATACCCAAAAATATCAATAATATTACTTGAGCAATTTTCTTCGGCCTTAGGGACGCAATATGGATTAGGTGATTCGTTGATCATTGTAGAATTGTAACAGTCGCATTTACTATTGGTATCTTCTAATTTATAATAATTAAAATCATTTCATATGCCATATATTGTGCCTTTATTATATTATTTATATTTCAAACCTTTGCAGATTAACGAATATTCCGTATTGCAAGCATCATTCGCTACATCGCAATCTGCCCCAAAATTCCCTAGGCATACTTTCTCGTTATCTGCCTCATAGCCAGTTTCACATACACAAATTTTCATCGTAGCATTACAATTGGCATATCCAAAACAATCTCCTGCTACAGTATCATCACACGCAGCCCCGACAAGGCCTTTGCAAACAATCCTGTCAGCTTCCAAAACATTCCTATAATCCGCTTTGCATTCGCATCTGTTTGATGTCAATGAACATTCCATATACCCTTCATCGTTACATTCTCCAAGAGTGCATTCTGAGTTGAAGGCTTTCTTACATACACCATTTATATCTTCGTAACCGGAAATGCATTGACAAACTTCTTCGGTATGTGATGTTCGTACGCATTCTGAATTTTCAGCGCAAGGGACGCCATCCGAGCAATCAGCTCCGGCTCGATTGATGCATTGAAGCCCATTGAAATCCTGCGTTGTTGTACAGTTGCAAACATTACTGATACATGAGAGTGTTGATGCACAATCATCAAGCCTTCCAGCATTACATGGATCTTGGTAACCTATTTTGCAAAATCCATCTTCGTTGATATCCTTTGGTTCTATGCAATTGCATTTTCCGGAAGTTCCAGTACTGGTACAGTTCATACCAGTATAGCATTCATCGATTGTGACACAATTCTCTGGAATTTTATATAATTATATTGTAAAAATTATTGACTTTTTTAAGTTAAATTTTAAATTAAGGACTCACGGTCAATCAGATTGGCGCATCTCCCCATTGCCTCATCCCAAGCTCTTCCAGGCCGACATAGACAACTTCCATCAATACAATCTAAATGTCCAGACTCCCAGTTACCTATAAATTATTATATCTGTATTAGAGATTGTTTTCGGATATAAATCTAAGAATAGAATTACATTCATTTGTATTTGTGCATGTCACACTGGAATTATATGAAATTGCACAAATTCCTTGACCAGTTACTTCTTCATATCCATAATGGCATTCGCATGTTCCATATTCAGTCGCCCCATGCCGGCAGCCAGCATTCTTTCCACAAAATAATCTCGGTTTTGTTGATGACCTCTCTCGACACTCTTTTCCTACCGGTGAAACACAAGATCCCACCCCAGCATCCCAAATCAATGGAAATTCAGTTACACCCGTATCTGCAAAGCTTTGACAATAACACCGGTCGGTAGGGCTAAGGCATTCAAGCCACAAGGAATCGTCACATGTTTCTGTCAGCGGTGGCAAAGGTTCTTGTGGTGGATCAGTAATTGGTGTACAAGCCTCATTAAATATTGGCTGCCTTTGGGCTTTTCCTAATCCGACAATGGTAAGAGAAATGCACAGATATATCTGGTAAAATTCCAAATTAGAATTTAATAAATAAATTTTAATATAAAAATTTAAAAAATCTTAAAAATGACTTACCAAAGATCGCATTTTGTAATTAATGAATATAAAATAAACTGTTTTCAAAATTTTTAACCACGCTTTATTGCAATGATAAAATAGTACTGAGCTCTTCCTCCCCAAATACTCACTATTTTAACCCAATTAATTAGTCACTCGAATTCTTTCTCTCTTGCCCCCTTATCAATTAAAATAATAATCATATGCAAATATATAAAGTTTCACGAAAAAATTTTATCTTGTCCGACCAGCTTATAATATTAATATGCCAATATTAGTCTAATATGATCGAGAAACACTGGCGTAGGTGTTAATCATTTGTAGATAAAGGTTTTTTTTATCATCTGGGTCTTGCTCCCTGGAATTTGCTCAAAATTCAATGTATAATAAATTGTCAAATATATTTATCCCAGAGATGATTCATAATTCGCACCCATGTCAAAGTGGAGTCAAAGTCAATTCAGTTTTTTTGAATGACATAAATAATTATGCATAAGGATCATCGTTTGAGAGCTTAGGGTGGAATGCACTATAGAATTATTATGAAGTCATCAAGTAATGCGGATTATTGGAAATAAAGTACTTGTTGAGATAATTAGAATTAGAATTTGAAATGAATAACCTCAAGAGTGATTTGACACTGAATTAGGGATATTTCATGCTCGAGTGAATTTAGCCGAAGCAATTTTTTGCTTTTAGGATTATCTGATTAAAGGTTCAGGTAATTTTAATTAATACATCATTACTCATTAGTATGCGGATATTACTATTACCAATTAGTCATACTCATAAATAACATATACGATATGTCGTCAAATATAAAATTCAACATTCTGATGTATGAATAAATTATTCAAATTAAGATTTATTACGAATCTATCCAATCTAATTTGTAGATGACTTTTGGATGTAAAATAGATTTGAGGGAATGCTTCTACTACTTTTTAATCCATATTGGAATTTTGTAACAGTATTTCTTTTATTCATTATTGTATAACAAAATTTTTATGACCTAAAGATTAACTCGACGACTCGTATCTGTACATTTATGAACTTTATTTTTGAAAACATTTTTCAAATTAGTTTTTATAAGGATTTATTAAATTAAAAGATAATTTTTATATTATAATCCAAATTCAAAATGCTTTCCTAATTCTCCAGACTCCCTTCAAATTATACGTTAATTCCAGTAAAAGTAGTAATTACACAATAACATGTCTTTAATCTTATAGGTAGATTAGATAATAGGGATTTCGTATTACGGATCCTATCCAAGTGAGAAATTATTTATCTTTGCGACCTCCTCGTTAAATTCTCATAAAATCAATTAAATTAGATAATCGAAAGAACAGATCCTGAAATTTACTGAGTCATGGCCAAAGGGTTTTGTGATAACTTAATCCTAAGTAGAAGGGTATTATTGATATTGACAGGTGAGTCTGAATAAATTGACGGGTTAATCCAGCGAATTAATTCATCAAATTTCTGGACATGTTTATTAAGCTAATACTCCTCATGCAAATAAGCGTCATTTCCGGTGAGTTCCTCATTGATGGCGCCGAGTATTTCATCCAGAATGATGGGAACCATCTGGTTCGTTCAAATTCTCAAATACAATAATATTAATCATGTTAATTATGCTAATTTGAACTGTTGCAGTGCCTGAAGGGTAATGTGAGGGATTCTCGTGACGTTCCCGACATCTTTACAGAGCAAGGTTTCCTCACCACGACCAAATGTCAAGATATCCCTGATCAAAGATGGATTGCCCGCATTCCTGGACCAATTTGGGGTAAGTGAGAACAATTTCTCCCTTTATTTACTCATGATTGACGAAAAAACAACAATTGAACAATGTCATTAAGGGCAATTTAGAGCGGAATTTCTAGATATTTCCATTGTTTATCAGCGGTTAATTGGAACACTCGAGATAAAACACTCTAAATTATACTATATTTATCTCTTAGATGAGCAATGGAAAAACAAGAGCTTTGAGTTGGTTAACGCCAAAGAACACCCTCTACACATTAAAACCCTTAATGTCAATGTGACTGGAGAGACAACCCGCTTTTGGCCAAATCTTTTAAGGTCAATCCCGATCAAGGAGCCCCGAGGGTTGGGTCATTTCAATCTAATTCAGGACTCGGATGAAAGTTCCAATGGGACATGCCTTTGTTGGACAAGTCTAGGGTACTCTAACTTGATTTTAGTTGCACTTTTTAATTTTTTTGGAAATGTTTAATGGATTTTACGTCCTCAGGAGCGATCAAAGGATTGGACTTGATGAGTGCAGTGAATATCCAGAGAAAAAAGAGCTACACTGGAATTATTTCCTTACATATGGGAAGATTGAGAATGACACGGCATATTGGAGTTGACATTTTATATATCTATACCTTTACAATATATAATTATAGATACATATTATGCAAAGAATAAACCATTTTTTCTGCTCGCTTGGACATTGAATTTCCCCTATCTGTATAGGATAGCATCTCCTGGCAATGAACTATGCAAACAAATGCCCTTTATTTGTAGATACAATGCCATTTACAAGGGCCGTAAAGAGGTGTGTAAATACTCCAATACTATACAATACTATACTATACTTGTAGGTAGGTAGGCACCTAATTTACTCGTAGGACTCCCTGAAGGTATTAAATCGATAGAGGAAGTCCGGAGTGATATCGATACCTCATCTAACCAACTGTCAGTGCCAAAATTCGGATTTGTATACCGTAAAATTGGATTTTTGAGTCCTGGAGCTGTTTTTGCATATAAAAATGTAATTAACTTTGAACTGAGCTGTCCGCATTCCTCCAAGGTTGAACAC
>JAAZTK010002123.1:0-11951 GCA_036507255.1 Megalothorax incertus
TATCTCGAGACAAGGAATAAGGGGAGAACAAATGGAAATGATGCCAATCCAATTCTGATTGACAATTTTATTTAATGCTCACCCTCTCAAGCAGAAATTTGGACGGGATTTGACATCCGTCCCACGTAGCTTCCCTTTTCAGACCTTGTTTTGATGGGGTGCCCTTGACACGAGCCCTTGTAAATCTATACTGTGTTGTACCTCACATATCGGACTATTCTGTAGATCCTCAGTGTGCTAATTAATACTATATATAACTATCTTGACATATCTCAATTCTAGCGTAAGATTTAATCCTAAGCTTGTCCTCATTAGCTACTATATTCATGTACGGACCTAGGGTAGTGCTTATATGTACTAGTATATTAATTAAATTGGAAGGAGATGAAGAAAGAAGAAGGTTGACAAAAATTAAATGTAAATTGAATGGGCGAGTTTTGAAATAAAAGAATGAGCACAACACAAAAAAGAGAAAGTCAATGCCGATTGAAATGTCAATTCTGATATCTCTATATAGTATGTACATTACAGATAGGTACAATATCAGTATAGTAAGAATAAAATGGCTCTTTCTCTCACGAACCAATGGCTCATTCGCTTTGTCAATTGATTGATTAATTTCCTCGGGAGGTATTTATTTTTGTGGCATCGAAGGGCGGGGAAAGAGTTGGATTTGGACTTGAGGGAGATAAATTGGGGGAGGAGAGATTGAGACTTCAAACAAGGAATACAAATCATATGCCTTTCTAAATAATTTATGTATATTATAGATAGTAGGATACGAGTACTATCAATAGTATTGTGTAAATTATTATATTAATAATAATATCCAGGTATTCAGGGAAAACCCCGTTCTCTTTCTTCAAATCTTGAAAAAAAATCTATTTTTTGTCCAAAGTAAAAAAAAATTCCTCTGCTAGCTGATAAGCTAGTACGTAGTACATGCCTTTGTGAAATCAATAGACCTAATAAAATTCTTCTCAAGATCGAAGATTCTCATGAAATCAACACATACGCATTTCCCATCTGAAAAAAATGATATTCTGCAGCCTAGGCCCTAATAAATTATTCAATAAAGATATATTGAAGTTGTTTCTCCGTCCTTTTCATTCATTAAATATATTGTAGTACTAGTAGGTACCAGTAAATAGTAATAATATTTCCTATAGTAGTATGTAAGTATATTTAGCTTAGGAAATAATACAATGCTTTCACTTTGGCCTATGTTTTCAATTCGAAGGGATTGGGATCGTAGGATAAGGGGTTTTGGGTGAAAGTGTGCAATGTTAAACAGTGTTTTGATTTGCCCCGGGAGAGAGATTTCCCGGATATTCAATCGGATAGTGGAAGTGCTTATCTACACACTCTTTGTGCATGCAAATGAGATATGGGAGCTATTGTATCGTATTTACAAGTATAGAGCTCGAATGTGAGTAATATTCATTAACTATTTTGTAAATTAAAGTAGTACGAATAAAATAGAAAGAAAGATAGATAGATAGATTACTAATATATAGTACATAAAGAGAGATAGATAGAGATGTGACTCAATAAAATATTAATCATTAATAAATTAAATTCAATACGAGTTTTTTTATTCAAGTGCGAACTTCGTTGTGCAGTTTTGTAATTAGTATCGGATACATTGCATTGGTATAGGCCTGATGTTTGGTTGATTTGGGTTCAAGTTAGTAAAAAGTATCATACAATAAATTGCATACAAATTAAGGGCACAATATATTAAATTTAATAAAATTGTAAGTAAAAGCGTGCGGTGCAAAATAGTACTACATATTAACCTACCTACGTCCTATTTATATCTTATAATCAAAAAGGTTGTTGTACAAGGTTTTAAAAGCCATCCTTAATTAATTCGTATACCTATATTCCTACCTATCTGGCCTAGGTAAAATTTGCAATATATTGTATTACATATAATAGTAATAGTACTACGATATACAGAGTATATTCATCGTACCTATCTGTATATATGTGTATGCTAGATATTAGATATTTGCAAGTACCTATACCTGACCACAATACTAGTTTTAAGCTCCAGTTTTGTAAATTATATGTAAATTCGCATATTATAAAATATACGGACATTTGTCGTAATACTTTAGGTGTGTAAGCGTCCAATGTAAGTTTTATTGTACTGAATAAGAAGAGATTTATTTCGATATATAGAGAAATGAATTCAGTGATTTTTTTTAAACGAGCGAGCAAGATTATAAATATAATATATGTATAGAGAGATAGATAGATAGATAGACAATGATCGAACTTGGATATAATACATATATCGTAGTAGTAAATAGTATATACCTAGGTATGCATAAATGACATTTTTTAAAATGGGGTGTGTGAAATTGGCTCTAATTAAATGTGCAATTATTATAGATAGTAAAATTTAAATATTTTCCATCTACTCCCTTCAAGTTTACTAATTAAATTCTAATTAAATAAGCTAGAGAGTGCAATATTATTTATTATTGTTTTGTATCATATACAATATAATAGTACTACTAAATTGAGACGGAGGGTATACGAGTACTAGGACACTTGTCATTGAAACAAATACTATTATTTGTCAAATATTGGGATTTTGAACAGAATAGTTGAAAAAAATGAAAGTCAAATATACCGTATGTAGTTTTAAACTGATTGACAAATAAAAAAAATTGTACATTTAAAGGAGAATATAGCAATATTAAATTTGTCCTAAAATAAATTGAGAAATGAAGAGCGTAAAAATCATATTAAAAGAGATAGTTGAGAGAGAGACCTAAGAATATTTAGTAGAGTAGTAAACGCGTAATATAACGTACGTGCTATTCATATACGATAAGTAGAATGGATTTTAATAATACAATAAGTAGTAGTAAGTATACTGCAAATACTATGTGATTCACATAAGAATTTAATAAATTGAAGAGTCAGCATTTTGGGATTTTTTTCTGAGAGACCGAGGAAAAGAATTGGATGTAATACACTACTCGTATTGATCAATATATAGGAGAGAAGGAGGAGAAAGAGATTTCTATTTTTCCGGGGGAGAGCTACTCTGATTTTTCACGTCAAAATTATTTAAAACTACCTACTACAAAGTAGGGGGGACATGTGTGAATAAGGATGTGGTTTAGAAGAGGATAGTAGTGCTGGAGGACATGGTTTTTAGTTGGTTGGTACAGCTCTGATGATGATGACGGCGGATGTTGTGAAGGCGGCCTTTCAGCTTAACCGTAATATGGGATCCGTGGGCTTATTGCTACACGAAATCACACAAATCAGCCAAGAAAACAGAAAAAATTCAACCCCCTTTGCCCCCTAAACCCGATATATAGAATAGGTTAAACTATAGCATACCTAATAGAAGTAATCGTGTTTAAAAGGGACTTATTAAAATTGTCGCTCGCTGGATAAAGGGGGGTTTTGTTAATAGAGCCATTAACGAGAACAATAGAAAGAAGTCTGCTTAATGTACATTCCCATTAGCAAGTGTTTGGAGCATGAAATTACAGGCTCTTTTGGCAGCAGAGTCAAAGGAATGGTTTTTGGCTTTGTAATCGAGCCGATTGGCAATTTGCTTCTCTCAGCCCGGATTTAATTAATTAGCAAAAGAGGGGGGCGACAAGGGTCGCTTATGTCGTAATATCCCTAAAGATGATGATTTTAGGGATTTTGTATTCGGAGGAGGATTCTCATATTTCGGAGAAAGTTATTTGAAAAGTTTATAGACCTCTTTTTAATTAAATATTTTTTGAAAGGCTTTCACAAGGAATTTAATCCATTCCCAGTGTTTGATTTGATTGATTAAGACGCGATAGGATTAAGATGCTTGAGGGATCAAAAAATAACTTGTAACTTTCTAAGGAAAAAAGGGTGGGGGAGAGAAAGGCCAAATTGGCCAGATTGAAAAAAAAGTTGTGGTGAAAGTTTTTCCCAAATAAATCATGCAGCTCCTGACACAATGAGGCCTAGATTGATTTTTATTTTTATCCTGCACTTTTTCTTCCTCACGTGAAAGAAAACAGAATAATTTTAATTATTTGCCAATACACTGGCAACTGGGATATCTAGCTATTTACTAGCAAGTGTTGTTCCAAAAAATATTGAAAATATGTATATGGGTAATTTGACAGATTTCTCACCCGTTGAGCTTTTTATTTACGAGCGATTGAAAATTGCAGAGGGGGGTTAGAGATCATTTATTGTTTTTCTTATGCGTTATGTAAACATAATTAAATTGGGGGAAGGGGGGGAGAGAGAAATGGTTATTAGCTGCTACTAAATCTAAGCGATTTTGTTTAAAAATAGTAATATTTAAATGCTACTTTTTTTTGAATAAGATTAGAATAAAAGCTGAAAAATATAGTGTTTATAAGAGAGGGGGGAGTGTGCACTTTCTCTTTTTTTCCTTAATATTTTTTTGAGGGAAAGTTGCATAAAAATTGACTTGCTTCTCGTTTATGACATTAGTTGGATAAGCCATTGATTCCTCTAAAGACTAATAGAAAATAGGTGTGAGAATTGTCTCGATTACCTTGCACACTCGGTGTTGCCAAACTGCTCTCCTGTGTCCATGCTGAGGCAACCAGCTCCTCCTCCAAAGCCGTACCCCTTGGGGCCAAACTTCCTAGCATGGCAGACTTTGCAAAAGAGCTCCCCTTCGTGCTCGGAGCAATTTGTAGAGTCCAAGCATCTTGTTGCAGAGGCCTAAAGAACAAGAGGGACTCAGATTAGTTTCCCGAGAAATCATTCTCCTTCGCCTCAGGCACAAGATTTTTTTTTTAATTTGGATTTTTCTTGGAATTTTTCATCGAGGAAATGAAATTTTTTCAAGGTTAAAGACCTAGTATTTCATCTTTTTGGAACTTGGAGTGCATTTCATGTTATTGCAAGATGGGTTGAATTAAAAGGCAGGGATCGATATATAAATAATAAGTACAAAGTAATAGACCAAATATTAGGTATCCTCCATCCAAGGGTTTCTTCTCAGAAAGCAATTCTTTTTTTTTGTGGGGGATAATGGAGATTTCTCATGGAGTAACTGAAATATAATATCTTATTGCGGAAACTCAAAGGAGAATGGATTGAGTAAATTACTGCAAATGAAAGAGTTATTGCCAAACTTTGGCCATTTAATAAATGGGCATGAAAGGAATACATAGGCATTACTTGTACTGGGATTTCCCCCCGGAGAAAGACTAAGGGGAGATACCCGGAAGGGGATTTTATCATGAGAGATCTCTCTCTCCATTCAATTATTCCCTGTTTACATCCGATCTATTCACATTCAATTTAATTGAATTTTACTATTGGTACTACAATATTATCTGGAAATTCATTTTAAAATATGAAATCGTGGGGAAGGAAATTGAATCACAGCCTGGAAATAACAATATAGGTTTGAATTTCAAGGTTTCTTAAAAAATTTGTACATCAGCTAGGTATACGATACAATAGGTATTAGTAAAGATAGTATTACAAATACGTAGCGAATATCATCGTTAGAAATTGTATAAATTAGGTAATAGTAAATTGTGATACCGCATTTGAAGCACGTCTTGTGCCATTTCTTTCCTCCGGCAAGCCTCTCCTCTGCGGCATACACTGACTTTCCACATTTGGAGGCACTTTGGATTATCTGGGGGCTTGAACGGCATCTTGAGTGCTGAGTTTGACCTGTACAAAGAAAAAGAAACCGAGTTAGTTAAAATAATGACCCATCATTCATCATTTATAGGCGAAAAAGTTTTGATATTCTGCTTTCTAATAATTCATAAAAAAAATAGAAATGCATTGCCAGCTTAAATATTCTGCCTACAATTTTTTTGAAAAATTTTATGATTTTTATATTTGCGTAGTAAAAACCTTTGCTTAAAATGGATATATATGCAGATGTGTCTAAATGAAACGAGACACTATCAAATATATAGATTTGTATGTACTACTGGCTGCAGCTGCTTTTTAAACAACGCTGTAAACTGTATTAAATCTAAGCAAATGTTTCGCGTCTGCATCGAAGGATTTGAGTGCAGTCTGCAACTCTCAGACTTAAAAATAAAGATACGAGCAAAAGTCAGTCGTCGCATATAGAACATGGTTTAGTTCACGAGAGAGCACCGATTTGTATCCTCTCTTTTTGCACATGAGGAGGAGGAGGGGGATTTGGGATTTTGGGAGCGAGGGCTGCAGCCGGAGGATGAGGAGAGATGGAGGCGTTCGTTCGCCGAGATTTAATATCGTATTGCGTAATACCTTTTAAGGAAGTGGAGGGATTCGTGCCAAAACTCGTGTCTAAAAATTAAAGTGTGTGAATCATGCAGGTGGAGGAGCCCCCGACTCCCTATTCATTCACCAATTAAGGAACCCCCTCAAGGGCCCTAGACCCTGCACTGATTGACCTTCCGGAAACTCTCTCCTCTGCAATCTCACTCTCCCCACCCCTTCTAGTTTCAATCATTTCCATCCAGTCTGGGGCCAAAACTCCCGAGGGTTTCTTTTTCGAGGAGGAGGAAAGAGGAGGAAGCTCCCCCACCGGCAAATCCTCTGGCTTTTTCCTATTGCAGGTCAGCCATCATGGTTCTCCCACAATCCCAGACCCCCACCATTTACCTGCCAAACTCCCGAGCCGGTCTGCCTCCTCCTCCTCCTCCAAAAACCTCAAATTGCCCATATGGAATGAAGAATGCCCTAAAATCTCCGACCCCAAATCGAGGAGACTATAATCACTAAATCAGTAGTATAAAATTCCATCAGTTTTTATAGTACATATATATATATATATATGGCACTACTATATTCTTGCGATTTTATCTGATGGGTTCTCTTATCCCACATTTAGTTATGTATCTCCCGGAAAAGCAAAATCAAATCGAATTCCATTCAATTTGGAATTTAAAAAATTCTATTTTCTACTCAAATGTATTTCATAATTCAAGTATACTCATATTACTATCAGTTGGGCACAAAGTTATATGTACTACAATAGTCCAGGATAGTTTTATGAATAATCAAAGAGGTAACTTTTTCATTAAATACTCCAATTGATTTATTGGTAAAGCCAAAAGTTCTATCTTAGGTCCCCTTAATTGGTTGTTGAATAAACTTTAAAGATTGTTTAATAATTCGCTTAAAATTCAATTCAAATCTCCACTAGCTGAGCTAATAATTTGATAAACTTAATAATATATATTAGTGATTAGAGGCTACTTAGGTGTACCTATTAATGGAGGAATCTATTTGCAGGTAGAATCAAGAATATCTACGATGTTTTGTATATAAATTATCTAGATATTGCAATCCTATTAAAGGCCTTTGGTAGCTTAATTAGTTTAAAATTAAAAAGTTTTAAGCTTACTTGATTAAGATCCAATAAAATAGAAATCAGCGGTTAAGGTCCTTTGGTTGTTGAGGGAAGGAAGACTGGGACAAGAGTGACTGTTTCTGGCCCACTGCTTAACACATGAGACATGAGTTGTCCCGACCCGTAGTTTTGTTAAAATTTTTGCACACGACCCCACACACCATCACACCGATAACTCCTCAGGATCAGGTTTTAAGCAGCAGGAGCATCAACGGGCTGCATCTCCCCTTCCTGTAAGGGTAGTAGTACAAAGGAGGAGGAAAAGATAGGAATAGCCCACGTCCCACACACGGCAAAACCGAGAAACCAATCCAATGTGCATATTTAAGAGATTTAGAACTTTGGCCAATGCATCCTGCATATACTTACTAGTAGTATTACTACATTTGTACAAAGAGTCGAGGTATGCAAACTACAAGCACAATCATTCCTCAAAACCCGCCCTCCGTTGCTGAAAATCAACAGATTACCCGCATTCTCCTACACAATTAACCCGCCCACTCATTCCTCCTTTGTTGATTATTGAAGCATTGTTACTCCCCCTTTCCTTTAGATAGAGAACATCTCAGATTGAAAACAATTCCCTAATGGCATACATTTCACAAATATTATTATATGTAATACCTTTATTTCCACCCACCATATGTAATATTAATACATTATGGATAAGATATGAGATGAGAAATCCTTTGAGTAAATACACTCAGACTTGAATGACAAATATTTCAGAAATGGCATATAATTCTCAAACGGGCCACGAATGTAGGACAAATTCAAAAAGTAAATCGGATAATATAGTATTGATATAACGAGCATTATAAATCAAATTGGAAGGATATATAGACTATACCAATGGAATATATCTCTCAATGTAAAGAAAAAGGATAAAAAATGAAATCTATTTGATTAGCCTTGAAGAAATTGATTCAAGTTTGTCTGGACGGCCGCCCGGAACTCAAATATCCTCAAATCTCTTCTTTGCCTTTTGAGCCGTGGCCGGTTAGAATTGAGAGCTAATTGGTTAATATCAAATGCATTTTATTTGTAACTGATCCTAAGACCGAGAAAGAGCTGCAACTTGCAAGGGCAGACAGAAGGTTAAATTGTAGTTTTAGTTCAAGTGGAGGAGGAATGTTTGAATTTGGGGATGTCGAGGAAGAAGGAGAGCTTCCTGATTATTCCGTCTATTATGTATGTAGATAGATAGATAGATAGATAGAGTGTTCTAGACAAAATAAATACTGGGAGAGAGTTAAGTAAAGGAGGAAATTGCATCCCCACATTTTATTTACACTACCAATGTCCTCGAGATCTACTAGCAGGGAAAAATCCAAGTGCAAGAGCCTTTACTTCGCCAATCCAAATGCATAATCTAATGGAATTTGAATTTATCTTGCCCTTTTTCCGCTTCCTTCCGTTCCAAAGTATGTATATACATAGAGAGGAGGAGGTGGGTAATTGAATACAAAATCCCCCTTGGCTAATAATAGAACCCAATGTTTTAAATGCACACCAGGATTTTGTAGGTACTACTACCTAATAATATTAGTAGTATGTGTGAATTTATTTTTGTATGAGAAATTCCATCCGAAACACATGAATTGTAAATGCTTTACAGGGCTTTAAAAGAGGTGACTTGCAAGAGATTTAAACTACTTGCTATTTACTTAATAGGCATGGATAGGCAGTATATGCTAAAATAGTACAAATTATATTTGTTGCATTGAAATAGTACATAGCTGCAAATTTTTTCCACCCCACTTTGGAATTCTAACGACTTTTGCTAACAATTAAGTTCTGGATTCGGAAAGGTAATCTTGAAGAGTTTTCAAGCTCCCCACCTCGCCTTTTTTGTTTGTGGGGACCATCTCCATAATTAAAGTTGCCATTCCGGTCTGGGAGATATTTAGACTTACTATATTTATACTTGTGAATTCAGCCTGAGACATTTCACAGGCATTGGAGAAAACACAATTTACTTCAGTCTCTAATCGAATTGATGGTTTGGATGGAGGAGATGAACATTCTCCGCTTAAATGCTTAATGAAATTTTGTTTTACTATATACATATACTCGCGTACTCTGCCAGCAATAAGTTTATAAGATTAGGCTGTCCTTTGAGGATTTGTCATTCAATTTTGTCGCGGATTCGAATAAATCAAGAATGAAGCATGATCTTTCTTCATTGTACAATGTATAGTCAGATAAAAGTGAATTCAGATTATTGAGAATTAGACGAGAATCAAGTGGCCTTTATTTGCTACAATAATAATTAATTGGATAACTATAATATATAATGCTCATCCCAAGCTTAAAATAGATAGGAATGAGTATGAACTCATACTCGATCCATCTCATTTATTTGTAGGCATCATCAGAGAGAATACCTCTTGTTAAATTTGCGGAAATGAGCCAAATGGTTCACAAATATTAAAATAAACTCATCTGGGAAAGAGTGGTAACAATTCAAAGTTTGAGCTTTTGATGAGGGTTATTCTTGAGTTTGAGGCAGGTCGGTGCAGAACCCCCTCAAAACTGATGAATGGCCATTGTAATTTTGTTTGAGGTTCAGCAATGCATTTCATTTCCGCAATTCGAGGTTGATTTGAGCCATGTGATATCCAAGCTTTTGTGCTATAGTTTGTAGGATGATATTTACGGGTAGGTTAGATGTCTGGCAAAGTTATTAAATGGGTAAGACGTGGAGAGACTATTAAAACATATCAGATGAACATTAATGCGAGACCGAGTTTTTTGACGACTTGCCCACCGCAAGCCGCTCCTAATTAATTCTTCCTCCTTCTCCTTTACCCAAATAGAGGTCTGGGAAAGTCTCCGCGAGAGCACTTGCTAAGTGTTGAATACTGGCAAGTTTTTGTGAGGCCAATTTTGAGCTCTGCTCCGACTCCCTCTTGGTTGGAAGAGCAAAGAGAGCGAGAGAAAAGTCATAAGGAGTGGAATTTGGGTGAAACACCCACGCGAAATCAATTCGAGATCTTCAAACACCACTCTGATATTTATTCTGCTTCCAGATCCCTGCTTTGCACCCACTCTTGTAATCTAACACAACTTCCCGGTGCACACACATGTGAAAAAAACTCTATATCGGTAGACATCGGGACTCCTTCCTCATAAAAACCTAATTCCCCGACCTCTAATTAACCTCGAATTACTTGGGGTGAAATTTGGGGTTAAGAAATTAGCGACGAACGGCGGGATTCTCCCTCAAATGAAAAACCCTTGCTATAGGTATATTGTACATGGGCCTCTTCGATTTCTAGGGATGTTTGAAATTCTCAGAATGACTCTTATATCATATTTACAAATATCCTAAATGCTACTCGGCTTTCAAAGCTGTCCTAATTACAATTTTGAGACGGATGAGAAGAGCGGAAATCAATGCTTGAGGCGGCCTCCACGAAATGTCACTTGAAAATCCAATTCAATTGGCACTCTGTCCACTGTCCGCCCACCACCACCCTCAAATCTACGGGTATTATGAGCATTCCTCTTCGACATATATCCCGCACAACATTGAGTCGAAAAAGACTCTCTCGCTCTGATTTCATTGAGTCATCACCCTCTCCAAAAATATGCACTTGAAGGTAGTAGTTTACTCTACTTATTTTAACTTCTCCTCCGAGCTATTTCGAAGAGTGGTTCGCATCATCAGAGATGAACCGAATTAACGGACCATACCGCACACATGTCTACCCCTTTTTTTACGAATAGTGCATTTGTACTATGTATGTATTGTATTATACTTTAAAATACGGAGAGATATTAGCGGCAATGCAGAGCCCCCCGACACCGAAAGAATGTCTATTGTGTCATTTCTAAAAGAGCGTACTCCAACTCTGACGACATCCTATTAATAGGCAGAGTAAATCTCCATTCCTTTACTCCTAGTCCCATAAGACAGGAGCACACGGACGGATCATCCGTGGCGGCGGCCCCAAACCTTTCTTGTCACCTCTCCAAGAACTATCCAAGAAGGACGACGGTGGAGGGAGCAAAGAGAAGGAGG
This sequence comes from Megalothorax incertus, assembly GCA_036507255.1. Lineage (NCBI taxonomy): Eukaryota > Metazoa > Arthropoda > Collembola > Neelipleona > Neelidae > Megalothorax > Megalothorax incertus. The sequence goes on from JAAZTK010002123.1 coordinate 11,397, forward strand.
AGGAGGTGGAGACCGCCCTACAAAATGATTAATAATTTGAATCCTTTCTCTCCCACAAACGACTGCAGGCTCTCCTCAAGATCTATTTCCAACTTTAATAAACCGTCATCCAAATTAACATGGATTTTATACATGCACCGAGGGAATGCATTTTCCTCCAATTATTCTTGATTAAAAAAGTGAATCTTATCTCAACTCAAATCTACCCGTATAGGTTCCTAAAAAGTCTCGAAAGTCTCGAAAGAACCGATAATGCTTGCAGATATCTATTTCCCTGCGGAGGTGTTAATTTAATTAAAATACAGATAGGGAAAGAGTGAGGAGGATCTGATCCTGAGAGAGAATCAAACTCTAAAACTTTTTTTTCGGGGAGATTTCAAATAAGGAAGGAAGGATCTATATAGAAGGAGCGGCGGCGGCGGTGGAGGTGGGCAAAAAAAACTTTTTGGAGAAAATAAGCCTGCCTTTGACACCCTGCCAATTCTATATGGAGATTTGCGAGTTATCATAAAGAAGAAAAAGAACAAGATGGTTATCTTTAAGCAAAGGTATAGA
>JAAZTK010002124.1:0-11950 GCA_036507255.1 Megalothorax incertus
CTTTATAGAATGGTCGACTCCGAGTGGGCTCTGAGGCATATGAACTGTGGCGAGATCCGCAAGTACCGACCTTTGTGAAACACTTTTTCTTCAATGTGACCAACCCTGAAGAAGCTCGGAGCGGAGGAAAGCTCCGTGTTAAAGAAGTTGGCCCCTACACCTATGAGTAAATCGAATTAAAAATTTGTTTAGATTGGAAAAATGATTTTTTTTGCATTAGGGAAAAGATTTTCAAGCAAAATATTGTGAGAGCAAAGCTAAATGACACCCTAGAGTTCAATGAAGTCCGTTCCTACTACTTTCGACCCAACATGTCAAAGAGGGGACGCCGGGAGTCTGACATCTTGACCCTTCTCAATATACCTCTAATGGTATGATCGCTCATTTGCAGCTTTCTCGCACCTCCTTATGATCGGTTGTAAAAAAACAACACCTTTGCAGCTATTGCAATTTTGCCAATAAGTTGTGTGTCATATGCGAGCCAAAATGTTTTCCAAAAAACGAGTTTGCGAATTTATGGCGGATCTCCCCTTGCCGAAATTTTTAATTAATTTTGACATTTATCTCTTGCACCAATGTAGTACGTGTACCTATTGTGAATACTGAATATGCAGAATATAGGACTACCCCTCACCTCGAAAGAGCGATAAATCCACAAGCGGAAACAACCATTTAGCATACCTATTTAGTAGGTAACCCCCAATGCGTAAAGAGCCAAGACCTAACCCAAAAAATATTAGAACTATGAATCTCGCCAAAAATCTTGTATTAAGGAGTTTAATAATAAAATTTTATGCAAGAGCCCTTTTTTGATCTTTGTAAATTTTATGCCTTTTATTCGATATAATATTAATTTTACAGGCGGTGTCAAACTCACTCCAAGAAATCTCTGATCTGGATTACTCCTCGTTTGAAACAAATCTTACAGAAAGTGGAGAAACGCTATTTAAAAGACTCTCTGTAAAGGATTTCTTATTTGGATCCCCAGCCAAGGCCTACCAAGACTTGTCATCAAATTTAGAGGGCTTTGAACTTCCGGAGACCTTGGGGAATGGTCAATTTGGGCTATACGAAGAGGTATTAGGAATTTTAATTTCAATGAAATATGACATTTCCCTTTGATTTAAATAAAAAGTATATTAATTTGAAACGGTTCCATCAAAATTTAGGGCACATTTTTCATTAAAAGTATTTTTTCTTAAATTAGAAAAACGGAACGCTGGATCCCAATCGATATATGGTTGAGTTTTATTCAGATTTTTTTTATACTTCCGTCCTTGCTCAATAATTTGATGTATTTCCTCAGGTTTTTGCTGGAATGGTAATATGGGAGAGAATGAGGGTGTATTGGAAGATGAATAACATGACTAGCATGGTAAGGAATTAAGGAAATGGTGGAATAAAAAAAATCAATTCTATTGGTCCAAAAGCCTTGGTGGAAGAGCGAGAATTGCTCGGGAGGGATTAATGGGACTGACGGCACTTTTTTCAGAGTAAGTACTATGTAGTCAGTTCTCATTGTACTAAGCAGTTACAAGTTAATTACCTGATTTGGTGGCGAACGCCGAACGCCGCTACTTAAGTAGCCCCCAAAAAGGAATGAAAGATGCGTGTTTTTGTTATCAATTTATCATTGAACAGTTTCTCGCCAATTGAAAGGTTTGAGTGGTCTTTTTCCCAATTGATTTATATGTTTTTCTCTCAGCCTTTCACAACAAACACCTCTACATTAAAATGGTTCCTTCCTGAGGCTTGCCGAACCCTAGACTTGACCTATTCTGGACCTGTTGAATATTTTAAAAGCGGAGTTCCTGGGCTTCGGTTTACACAAGATCCTGGGGCATTTCAAGGAATAGGGAAGAACCCGGAAAATGAATGCTTTTGCACGATGGTAAAAAGATCCATTAGAATTCATTGCAAAAATAAAAATAAATGTTGCAGAAAAATTGCGATCGAAATGGGCTGATTTCTTTGAATGAATGCCCCTCAAACAATAAAGGGCTGGGACTCTTCCTCTCTCAAGCGCATTTCCTCAATTCTGACCCTGATATCGTGGAGGGTGTCGTCCGACCTGACCCGGAGAAACATGAGACATACTTTGATATTGAGCCCGTAAGTGCTCATTGTATTGATATATCGATAAAATGAATGAAATATATATTTTGGGGCATTTTTTTAGATTACCGGAGGACTGCTGAAATCTGTGCAGAGATTCCAGCTTAATATTGATGTAAAGGCTCACCCAAAGTTGCCCAGCTTGGGAACACCGATGACAGCAACTTACCCAATTCTCTGGACTGAACGGATTCTCGAATTTCCCGAGTCATACTTCAAATTTTACAAAATTACACTGGAAATGGGAAGGATTGCTGATGAGAGCAAGTTTACTCTTATAATGATTTCCCTATCTGCACTTGTATTTGGGCTAATTTTGGCTATTATTTTGAGGGACAAGCAAGAGAGGATCAAATTAACCAAGGGCTAAAATCGTATGGATGTAGTATCTCATCAAAAATACACTAATTATACTATCTAATAGTAATATTTATCAATATTATTCGATTATTGTACGATACCTATTGCTAGTATAATAATAGTACCTAGTACCTACCTATTCCTAAATAAATTATAAATAGTATTTCCTTCTAAGATCAGGTTATGTGTTTTTAACTCATCATGCAACAAGATTCTAATCACTCATTGATCAATGATCACCAACAAACTTTTAATTTAATTTTTTATTTATATTTATGGCATACAATTTCTTTATGGCTCAAACCTCATTCAATTGAATAAATTTAATTTCTGGCTTTTTCTCCTTGTAAAACTCTTCCATCAAATAATCCCAAATGATTTTAACCTGGACCAAATGGAAAGTGGAATTGAGAGCAGTAGAAATTAAATTATGAATCCACTCCTTTCGATTTGATAAGGTCATAGAGGCACCGTGTAGCTCGAAAATGGAAAAGAGAGTGAGACCGCAAGTGATCCAGATCCAAATTAAGAAGCAAACTCGAGATTTCTTTGAAATAAAAAAATTTAAATTTAACCTAATCATAGTATTAATATCAGTAGGTACCATTGAAAGGCAGATGAGTAAAGCGAATCCCATTAGGTATTCAAGTCCATACTATTGATTTAAAAAGTAATGCCAAAATATCAAATATTGGTAATCAAAATTTCAATACAAAAATATTTATGAGAGTACCTCAAATGAACCTGTAAAATATGGATAGATAAACTTATAAAGGTATTCTTATATATCCGTAAAATAGGCATTTCATATTAATTGGGTATTATAATTTTACTATCATAGGGCTCCCCATTCTCAAGAAAGGCGAATGTCCAACGAGGAACACATATTCTTCCGTAAATGAATTTGAGTCCAACCCCCAATGTCGCCAAAGCCTAGAGAATTTATTTTGTAAATGTTTAAAGAAATAATTAATCGAATTTGGATCTAATAATAATTTTAATAGATGTAGGTTGAACTACAAAATCGCTACTTAAGAAAAATAATATATATTTGTATATGCAATATTCTACTATCGTAATCATAATGCCAGATTACAGATGCTAATAAATATTATTTCGGGGATTTCGGTTAAATGAACTAACCATTTGCAGAATTGCACATAGCATTTCAGGGGAGTCGTAAACATTCTTAATATTCAGCAGATCTTGAGGATTTACAAAATGTCCCATCCTCCCAGAAGTATTAATCATAAAGAGTTACCCGAAATGAAATGTGATTGATTTATCTCGCGATTGTCTTTAGTTTTTTTTCCTCAAAAAAGAAATAGAAGAATTTAACTGGTGAATGAATGAAATAAGCGTCAAATGATGATTGTGTTCGTGATTGACTTTTTTCTAATTGGCTTCGATTGTTCGGTGCTGGGGATATGGCGTTAGGCGCGTGTAGAATGAATCATTTGTTTCGGAAACGAGCGGAATTTTGCGGAAATGACAATAAATTACGTACTTGGATGGGGTTCAAGGCTCTTGAAGGTAAGGTACTCTACTAAAGAATTGGCAATTAATCAATAGGGTATCTCGATCCTACTCTATAAATACTCGTATATCAATATTTCCCGTAAGCCCATTAATTGGAAAAGTTAAAATTCCAGGAATTTCATATTACAAAAGAAATAAACCTCCGCAATTAAACAGGAATTTGGAAACATTTATAAAACTTTTTTATTTTCAAGGATAGTATTCATTTCTCTTTTTTTTAAATGCATGTAACATACTCGTTTAATCTTTTCCATCAATCGGATAATCAAATCTTAAACCTAAATATAAAAATACTCTCGATAAATACTTGCAAATACGCGAATATACTGATAGTAAAGCATACAAATCTCATTTACAGATAGAATTCCTAAATAAATCTTCGTAGGACTATGATAATTATCTACTCATCGCATCAGTATTGTACTAATTGGATTTACAGCAATATTGAATAATGAAAAATATGCGAATTCCAAAAATATAAAGAATATCTACAAATCAATCTAAATAAAAAGTACGATATTTTGGTTATTTGTATCATGTATGGTATAGGAAATGACTGGGGTGGAATCAATTTTCAAGATTTAATGACTTCCAAAAATCAATTCGATCCGCGAATGGCTCATCCATTATTTGTGGGTCAACATCAAGATGTAGACGCTTGATTGGCTCGACATTGGGATCAACCGGCGTCCATGTGACATTCGGTTGAATTTCTGATGGTACCCTGAAGGATTACAAAAAATAATCAAATTTTTCCAGCAAGAATTAAAATAAAACTCACCCATCTTTGGCAAATGAAGTCCAGAGTTTAATAAGAAACTCTGAGAAATGGTAGTCCTTGCTCCCTGGAACAATTTCAGGAGCAACTACTGGCAAATTGTAAAACATGGAAAGTTCATACCGAATGGCACACACCTTGAAATTTCAATAAAACCTTAAAATTTTATCTTTTTTAAAATTTAACTATGCTAAATATAAATATACCGTAGCTCCTCTCTTGCCTACGGAGAACTCGAGTATTAAACCATCGAATCCCGGTTCCAACGAGGACGTCAACGGAATCCGGAAGGAGCCCAGACATTGCAAATAGGATTTTAGCCACAGAAAACTCCCCAGGGTATGAATAATAATATGCGTACACAGGGCTATGATTAGATTGGAGCATTATAGAGTCATGTGAATCTTCAAAGAATGAACGGTCAGAGAACATGTTGACCTAAACGGGATTTTAAAAATAAATATCAATTTATTTTGCCGTAAAACGCTTTTTTACCGTCTGCTGAAGGGTGTCCATTGAAATTTCTTCATCTTTAAGATAGTAGGATCGTATCTTTTTTGAAATATTATCCCTATCCGGATGTTGCTCATAATCGAAAAGTATTGGAGCTGTATCCATCCATTTCTCATTCAACTTGGCTCTTCGGAATTCATTTTTCATTACGCCTACGACATAGATCAAGCCTTCGTCGGAGTTAACGCCGTTGATCCAGGGCAACTGGATTTACAATTTGATCTTTTGCAAGGAGATCTCCAGGATGCTCTGTGAGGAATGCTTCAGAATCTTTAACTCCTTCGATTGTTGGAGAGAATACAGAGTATCGAGAGTTAAAAACTTCCATCTGATTAAAAAATGATTGTTAATATATTTGAGAAATAGATGTTTTTAAAATAAAGATTAAATACCAAATAATTTCCGTGTGCGCGAGCTATCCTCCTTGCACTTGCTCTCTTGAGGCATTTGGTAAGTTCCTTTGAGGAATAGGTAGGACAATGAAGCTTTTTCCCAAAGATCTTAGCTTGCTCTTTTGGCTCCCTTTGAAGGGCCCATTTGCTTAGAGCTTTAAAATCGAACAAAAATAAATTAAGCAAAAATAAGGTTTTTTTTCTAGAATATCAGATTTAGAGTTGAAAATTACCTGTCCCAGATTGACTAATTGCTCTTTGAAATAGCCCTTTACTCATAGGACTGTAATTAAGAAATTGATCAGATTTAGAGGGAATTTTTGGCATTTATATACGATACTTTCAATATTTATATGTGGTTTTTTAACGAGATACTTACGAAAGCATATGCAAGTGGACTGAAGTCCCTCCAGCACTTTCTCCAAACTATAAAAAAGATGCACATAGCTTAAGATTGAATCATTGGACTAAGGATAAGTATTTTTTTAAAATTTATCATATACTTACAAGTGTTATTCTTTTAGGATCTCCTCCAAAGTGGCTAAAAGAAATAGAAATGGATACCGATAGATAAGAATTGTTCATATAACTAGTACACGTGAATATCAGAATGAGTTATATCTTACTGAATATTCTCATTAATCCATTTCAGTGCCATATTTTGATCTGCAGATAAAAATGTGATTTTGTCATTACATATATTATATTGATTTAAAATGTTAGGCCGTTTACATTACCTTTCAATCCCATATTCCCCCTAATGTTTTTATCGCCAGTACTCAAAAATCCGAAAGAATTGAGACGGTAGTTGAAGCTTACCTGCGTTTAAGGATAAAATGCAATATAGATAAGAATATTGATTCCTGATTAAATTATAATCAAATGTTCGTAAAATCTTACCAGTACGATATCAGAGTCCATAAAATACTACAAAGTACAATTTTTAAATTATTAGGAATAGGTACTGTAATATTTTATTTTTTCATTAGCTAAATGCCAAAACGTTTAAGATGTATCTAAATTGAATCATAGGAATTCTTTTGTAGTTTCAAATATCAAGTTTTGGAATGTATTTTTTAAAATTCATCTTCACAAATTCCCTAAATTCTCAAATTCAAGATTGCAGCTTAGGTGGAAATGGAATAAACTATAATATTACGACTGCGATTACGATATTATTTATTCCTTTCATGCAATATTATATCGCATAAAAAAGCTTAATGAAATCATATACTGATAGTCTGATATTACTACACTATTAATACCTTTGGCCGGTAAGCATTAGACTGTCCTGCTACAATGGGCATGGGAAAGAAAAAAAGATTAAAAACTTATTGTTAAGTAAGAGGTATAATGACTGATTAATTTAATTATTAAATTACACATAAAAAGTCCGCCGTGAATGTACGCCACAACTAAATCGGGAAAAAGATACTTTTAGTTTTAATCCACGAGATAAGCATCTCTCAAGTGAGAAAAATACATTTAGAATTTACTGATGCATTCAAATTTTAAATAAATCATTTACCTGGCAAAAGTTGGCTATAGGCATATTCTTTGCCAATGTTCCGCTTCTCTCGCAGCTTCTGAAATTCGCAAATTTATTTCATTTAGAATCAGTTCACAGAAAGATAAATTTCAGTTCCAATGCACCTTTTACATTGTTTTATTTTTTTCTCAAACTACCTATCAAATCCTATTTGAAAACGCATTCGAGTACTTATTCTACCTATGCAGTTGCATGTAATAAATGCAAATATTAATATGCAAATACATATAAAATCTAGGTATGCAATTTATTCAGACGCACATGGATAATAAAACATTTCCTAATACGAGTAGATAATCACTCGGGATCAACCTATTGCTTTAATCCTAGGCCCTGTTAAGTGTTAAAAGTCTTTTTTGAGGAAAAGTCATTCATATTTCTTGAACGCTTGGGTTCCTTCAATATTTCCCTTGTTTCAAAAGAATAAAAGGAGTACATTTTGGTAGGATTAAAAGTTTAAAACTGTATAATATTTTTTTTGTATAAGTATGTGCCATGCTACAGATATCGTATGCTATCGTAGCTATCTGCAATTTATCGTAAAAACATAAAGAATAAACCGTTCCGCATTTAAGTTTTGCTTTAAAAAGTTTAATTTTCAAACATTCTTTGTAAGCTATCTGTATTCCTCTGGTTAACCAGGCTCAAGGACGTTTTAAACAGAATACAGAAATGTACATAGAATTTGCCATTCAGATTTCAAGTATCAAGCATTGTTATAACTTATAACTTGTAAATAATACAACTAATAGTAGTATCGCGTATTAGCCTGTAGGAATACAATTAACACTAGGTCAAATCTCTTTACAGATACTGCCAACTTTTCGCAAATCCTTTCCCTTTAAAATCTTCAACCTCTCCTCTCTCACGAACCCCATATATGACCTTTTGTACTGTAAATTAACATTTATCCTCTTCAAATTGAAAGTACAAATTGAAATTAAACTTCTTGATATAAATTATGACCTGAGACAGAGGCTTATCAATCCTACGGCTGCTCTTTAAAATTTACATATTTTTTTAGATCTTGGTCGAGGTCGAGAGCCCAAACTAACACAAATTGTACAGAAATGTGGACCAAATTTGGAAGATTTGGGTGATCTGTTACCGTCTAATTAAGATCTATACGCGTACATTCACTCAAAGCCTTGTTTGTGCGTTTCCCTTTCATTTGAACTCGAAAACAATTAATAATTACATGAAAAGTAGTAATTTATAAAGCCATAATGCGTAGTAGTAACATTTTTACATAAAAGTGCGCCTCCTTAACGTTGCAGTGAATTAATGAGAGCTCCCTCCAACCAAATTCCTATTAACCCCTTAACATTTGCCCATTAAAATTTGCTCCTAATAAACTTTATGCCCATCAATATTTTTACTCGAAAACAAAATATGATCGGTCAAATCTGGCAGTTGTGTGGCATTTTTCAATTAAATGCTTTTAACAAGGATATACTAGTACTACATACGTGGCAGACCCTTTAAAAAAAGAGTTTTTTTACTAGGTGCAGATTTGCACTGTGTGAATGGGACCGGTTTTTAAGCCCTAATTCTTTTGGCTAGTCATAGTGCATTCGCCCATTCATTCACCCTAACATACTGGCATAAAAAAGGTTTTTTTAAAAAGCCAAAAGTCACTTGTACTTTTGCAGGGAAATTAATATATTCATTTGACCATTTGACCCTTAGCTGAGCTCTATTTCTCTTAAGAATTAATGAATTGAGTGCTTAAAATCCATTTGTTATGCTTTTACTTTTAGGCATAAATACCGTTATGGGATTTTACCTCATTTTAATCAAAATATCTAGATTCTAGAGTCTAATTGAGCCTGATTAATCGGCTCAATATCCGCGTTTCTTTTAATACAATTAATTAATAAATAGGAGATTTGTGCCCCCGCTTACCTTCACATTAGGCGAATAAATATTGAGGAACAGGCATGATTCAGACCCTAATAGATAAATGTATAAGAATAAATTAATTTTTAATAGTGTACATTAATTAGTAGAGATCCTCAAAGTTTCTAAAAAGCCTACCTTGAACACGTCTGGTAAGATATTCATACTGCATACACCTTGATCCTATATGTTTGTATGAATATTTTCCAATATATTAATTAACATGGCTATTTTTACACTGTGTATACTATGAAGTGTATGAACTGACCATAAGTTGTGGCATCTCGAACATCTTTCCACTTCTCGGGCGGCCGTGGCGGCTTTATAAAATTATAATGAGAGAAAACAATGAGTTAGTTTTTATAATCAGTGGGGAATGTGTAGAAAAAAGAAGGTGGGAAGATGCTTAAGCGATCGACAAGGACCAGAAATATTCGAGAAAGGTTTCTTACCTCGAATCTGAGATGCCCAATTGGAGGCTGTTGACATTTGAAGGGGAAATGCATTAGTAAATAAAGAGTTCTAATGAAAAATTAATAATTTAAAAGTTACCTCAGCATAGGGGATGCCGAGGAATTCATAGAATTCATGTCCTGATCTCGAAACTGGAAATTTTGCATCAATTAGCCCCAAAAAATTTTCAAATTTTCAAATGGGAGATCTTACCGGATTTTAATCCTCGAACTGCCCCATAATTTGTCTCAATAACGAGGGGATCATTGTCCACAATCCCACTAATGGTTTTATAAAAGTATGCCACCGAACTCAGGAGGAGAGCAAGGGGTTGTATTGTTTTGGCCATTCGGAGAAGTTATTTTTAAGGCACAATGAAGAACTTTGAACACTTGGCAATTTTTAGAAAAAAAGGGAGTAATTCAATGCATTGAACTACCTTCCTATTGTACACACAAGATTTTAAAAAGTCTCCTCGTATGTATTGTCGAGCCCCTCAAGATCAAAATGTATGCTGCCATGAGGAAACTCAAGGAATGAATGCGCCCAAACTGTCCCAACCATGGGCTAATCTATACTTGCATAGGTAGCCTGGTGTTAGTGGAGGGGCATTGGTGAAGTGAACTCAAGGCGAGCCCTGACTTGGAGTTACCTATGCATTTGTTAATGTACCTACCACTCCCCTTTGTAAATAAAAGCTACGTAGAATATGCAAATTGTACAGGTGCACTTAAGGACGAAATCCAAAGGGTGCAAATTGCAGAGTGCAAATAATTCTAGATACGATCTAGAATTCGAGTTAATCTAAATTTTAATTTTAATTAGGATTTGTAATGAAGTCTGACGCGAAATGCCCCTTTAAACTTTGATGTTTTTATTGAAACGGGTTTATTATGGGAATTGGAAGGGATTTCGAAATATTTCCATGTTCTACATACGTAAAACAGACCAATATACTGTATCGAATTAAAGTACTACTAAAAACAACTTTATTGAATTGATTATATCATTTATTTTATGGGTGGCTATTAAGGTTGCGAACTTGCAAAGAATCAAGTGCAATTTGGCAGGATGGATTGAAATTGACATTTTTTGTTACGCATTATGTGAAATTACACAATATTTACACTAGATTAATGTAACGAAATAACAATGCTGATGCTGACCCTCAAAGGGGTATTGACTTGGTTAGATTAATTGAGAAGAATTTGCTAGAACTTGAAAGGGTTCTGAAGTATTTCTTTGAATGAAGATGCTCAATTCTGAGGATCCTCCAAGTAGATATTGCTGGAATTTTGCATAATTGTTCTAAGAACTGCAAGCTCATATATAATTCATTGAAGGTAGTATTATGCATATTTAAATCAAATATCAAAGCATGATTTATGATAATCTTTTGAATCATCAATGTATCAAAGCAAATATTGATTGAATTAATTTAAAACAGCTACTCGAATAGAATAATAATATTATTATGCATAAGTAAAGCTACCTTAAGCCCCTTCATGCATAATTGTATCGGTAGCTTATATTGTACAATATATCATACAACAATGCATAAGTAATATTAGGTATATTTACCTGTATTGTTTGGGTTTTCCTTCCACGGCCTGTTATGAGATCCTCTTCTCCATTCTGAGAATTGCCTTTAATTTCAATGGGAAAGGGAAAGTTTTTTGGAGAGCTTTGCAAATCTTATCTAATCATATCACATTAGGTAGGTATAGTATGCGGACATATCTGTATAATGATTACTATTAGGGTCCATTAGAAATCTTCAAGACAAAAAGGCGTGCGTCGTACTACTACTACCTAATATTGCACACCTCTCAAATTATGCAAGGGACAATATAATCCTTAAAGGAAGGAAGGGAACCCTGCAATGAAGAGGAAATGTTGTCCATTACATTTTACATTTAGAAAGGAGGAATACAATAAATTATTAGATGGGGAAATGACAATTGGGGTGATAAGTCAATTGCACTTTATGTACAATATTTGAAAAATGCATTTGCAGCGATTACAGACCGTACAATACTAGTAGTACAGATATTGCAAACTTTAATGATTTATTCGAGTAATTTAAGGTAGCATATGGCTATAAGCAAATATCATTACAAATATATCATTTCGGTTGCTCTATCGAATTTCTAAAATTCAAACTACCGAGTATTTTTACCCTACATAGCGAAGATCGAATTTTGATTGTCAAATGTCAATGACATTTATATTATATGCTAATGGTACTCGCCGTTTCAAACAATTGCAACAATCCACATTGAAATGCAATCAATTAAAATATCTTCTCCCTCATTTCTCATTAAAATTAAGCTATCGCGTAAAAAACAATAG